>JAXQIY010000184.1:0-11619 GCA_037041695.1 Irpex sp. PG99-01B2
ACTCATACGCATGGATGGCCCGCTTCGCTGGTGGATTGAAGAGAGCCGTCCTCGGTGAGATGCATAGCCGGCACCAACGTTGAACAGGGGACCGAGCTGCCCATTCAACGTCACCTCGCGAGTGTGGGCACTCTCGTCTGTGAGCGCGGCCACTGTCCAACATGAGGTTTTGACGAAGCCTCGGACAACAACAATGTCCTCTCGCTCGCAATCAATACCCCGCGTCTCCGTCGCGAACTGATACCAACTCTCGTGGTGCGCCTTCATATATTTCATCAAGTGTTTTTGCTGTAATCGGAGGTCGGTCTTCGTCGCATCATCCCAGAGCATCAGAATTGCGCCCTGCTTGTCGCTGCATTCAAATCGATAGGAAACCTCCATCCCGCTACCGGAGACGGGATCATTCCTATGTCGATTGTGAATCAGTCTGCCGGTACGAACACGGGAAACATATCAATAGTACCATACCCTGCAATTTCCGTCCTGGTTTGGTGATGCTTGATACTCGAGTTAGATTGGGGGCCAGGTTGGAGAAAAGAGGTCTTCGTCTCGATGGATTCGTCCTCCCATACCAGGGGTGCAAAGTTTGGGGGAGTCTTGCCTGCGTTGAGCTCGTGCTCTCTCTCGTGGGCGATATTGAACAGTGGGTGGAAAGCGCCATCCGTATCGATATAACCCACGTCCCCGATTTCGATTCCTCGCTCACGCCCACCCGGCCCTTTCGTATGTTCAGGCCACCAGAGTGGATGCCCGTATGCAAGCTTCTGGAGCTCCTCGGCGTACACCTTCGCAGCTTCGCCCATTACAGGGTAGCTATGGGGGTGAAAAGGCGCTTGGGTAAGTGGGCGAGGGAGGGGGGTATGGTGATCCGCGTGTACGGATGCCTTTATCAGAATCCATCATTTATATGGAAACCACGCATGGCTATGGCCTTGATATGCCCAAGTAGCTTGTCAAGCGTGTCGAGGCTTAGGATATGTAAGCGATGCAAAGAAGCTGGAAGGTGTCACCACGTGTTAAGTGGCAGGAGAATGCTCACCGATACGCAAGATATATCGATCGATAGTGATACATCACATGCATCACAGGTCGTTGAGTGCTTCCCGAGCTACCGTGGTTTGCATTTGCTCCAACATTTTGAGTCGTTCACTGCCTTACTGCGAGTTTAGTGCGACAAGACATCAAATAGTAAAAGACGCAGCAGGACGGTCGTCGTAAGGCTGTGACAGTGCACTTTGGGAGTTATGAAGCACGGCATAAATGACCATGACGGTTATACCTTAGTGCCTTGCAGATAAAATAGTGGTTATACTTAACAACCAATGACAAACGTTTGTAACAAGAGGGCTTTCATTTCGGATGCTTCACCCAGCCCTTATGACTTGGCAAAAAAGTTCGGACCCAGTACGCGACAGTCACGGAGATGAAGGACTAGACCTACGTCGCATCACGTATGTTCATAGCGTGTGTGGGATAGATGGTTTGAAAGTTCATGCATTCTAGAAAGTACCACGAATGGACAGAGGCACTGTGTAGGGAAGTGGAAGTGTTGAGCAATTGCAGCCACGCAATGAGTGCTCACCCTAAACATGCATACGTGGAGATATGAACGATGTGTAAGCCGGAGCATCGGATGCTGGTGCCCAGCATGCGCCATCAACATCACGGTATGTCCAACATTTGGGTCGTAAGTACCATCCCGGCACTATTGCTGGTGGCGTGGACGAGGCGGTATTGCGAAAGTTCACTGGCATCTCCTGTCTTTCGTTTATACAATGTACTGTAAGTGATTTGATTCATTCCTCAGAAAACTATCACTCACTCGGGGGACCGTAGAATTCAATTACTTACCAGAATCCCATCAACTTCATCCGGAATGGGAACAGGAGCAGTTTGATTACTCGTTAGATTACGATTTTGCTCGTTACATCAATGAGGGAGCTCACCTTGTGAGCCGTGGCTATCCATAATACTTTGTGGATGACTTCTCGTTAAGGCACACGCTGGGTTTAGTAAGGGCGACTCGGAAAATGTACCATGACGTGTTTGATTCATGTGATGAACGAGGATGAACGCAAAAAGAGTATAGGCGCTAGTGCTCTTGGCGTTTCTGCCGGTATGCTGTCTTCACCCGGTCATGACAGCGGCACAACATCATCCACTTCGAAGACAATTTCCGGTAATTTCTGGACATAATTGACGATGGACTCGGGCACCGCTCATTGCGGGCGTATAAAGATGCCTCTCGCAGTTCGGTAGAACCGCAGAACTAGTCAACTCACATTCTTCGTGCGACTTCATCTAGCGACCACTTCATTCACGATACCAGGAGTGTCTATTTCCCGCTTCATCTACGAACCCTTCTACTCCCTCTCAGACTTTGACCGTCTCTTTGACGAGGCATTCAACGCGCGGACCAGCGCCGGCAATACTGGTTCTCGCAACCGCAGTCAAGCACTGGCAGAGGAGCCTACAACCGCGTTCGTGCACTGAGACCAAGGTAAGCTACCGTCATTTATACTTATTTAAATCTTTGAACTTGCGCTGACTCTGAGATTATGTAGAATCAACGTACACGAGAACCCAGTGCCCAATACCGTCACTGCCACCTTCGGGCTCCCAGGCCTGAAGCACGCGCGAGAATGGCTATGCGATTCGCAAACGCCGGTTCGGACGGTTCGAGAGGTCGTTACCGTTGCCTCAGGGTATCAAGGTAAGCTTTCCTCTCGTGTTTCTCTTCTTCTTCAAATATACGAGTGTGCTAATGCGTTGGTGATGTAGACCGAAGACATCAAGGCTGGATAGACGAACGGTGTGCTGACAGTGTCGTTGTCTAAGACGACATCTGAGCAGGCGCCGAAGAAGATCTCCAGTGTCATAGGTCACCTGTCGTGTAGTGTTATTCACCCATCGTTCCTGTCTACGCTCCTTAAGTCCTGGAATCGTTGTCGTGTATGGTCGGGATTGATCTTAAACCACTTGTCTCTCATTTTTGATATACCTGGGTTCACCGGTACTCACCGCCGGATGCTGAGTATATTGGCGATTACATGTAAGAATGCAAGTGAGTTCTGAGGCATGTCAATAAGCTCAGCGCGTTCACAATTGCTTGCATGACAGCGTTTGCAACCCTATGCAATAAAACTACCCAAAGGGGCAATTGAAGGAACAACACCTTCGACCAATGACGTCAGCGCAACTTTCAGGACTCGGAGCTAGGCACAGGCTTGTGAGAGTCTGCTACGTCTAAATTCTAAACAACAGTCATTGAGTAAGCCCTAGCGTTACCTCTCACTAAATGACATCTTTATTATCTTGTCATGCCACTTCGTGATACACTTAGTACAGGTCGCCACCTGTTTAGCAGTTGTGAAAATCCGCACCATTCCGTGTACACAAAATTATGTAAGCGATCGTGGGGCGAGAGACCACTTTCAAAGGTAAACGATGCATTACCCGTTCACTAATATAAGTATTGCGAGACCACGACAGTCTCGACTGATGACATCTCTTCTTTACGAGCTATTCATCGGAATAACCAATGCATGTAATCGCGATCGAGTATTCAAAAATTACGGGAGTCTGTACAAAGCCATACAGATAAATGAAAGAATGTCTGGGCAGTCCAAATCATGATGTGATTTTCTACCACATACAGTAATAATACACCGCAGTTTAGTACTTCTGAATCACCGAAAATGACAAATCCATACAATGAGTGTTCTATGCCGGGGAAATGGTCTGCTGCTGAACCCGGTAAAACAACACCGGCTGCCAGCGCCCCTGAGAGATACGGCGGAGCTCTGTTAGGTACAGTGCATTGAAATCAAGGTTCTGCAGCTCCCAGCCTCGAACCCTTCCTTGGTATGAGGACATTTCCTAAGCGTTCGCTCAGCGGGGACATTGATAATCGCTACATGAGAACTCACGGTGAAAAATTTCTGAATTATACGCGCAAGAGTGTTGGTTAACTTCTGCGTACTGTGATTGACGGAGGGATTTCCCTGAGACGCGATTGTAACATTATTGAATGACCATATATTGTAGCCTGGCCACTATTCGCTTGTTAGTGTGCCCACTCGATGCATAGTATGTGGTACATACCCATATATTTAATACGATTCTCTGTGACGTGATATTGTGAGGGCAATCGCGATAATCCAATGAGCCTAGATTGCCGTCGTAAGCATCGCGGAGGTTTACCCCTAGGATGCCCCGAGTACTGAAGACAACCGATGCTTGAGGACAGAAGTGAGACGGTGGTGCATACGGAGTTTGTGGGACTTCGATGAGTTGTATGTCTTGGGACATACGAGGCTAGAGTAGTGGTGGTGAGGATACTTGATATTGTGTTCGGTATCCATCAGGGCGACGGGAGCCGGTTTTATGAAAACCCCGCTCGAGTCGGCAAGATGACAATGTGGTCATCTACGTACCTCTGTGACGTATTGAGTATGTAGATCTTCCTCCTGCTGTGTATAAAAACATTTCTGGTTCAACATGAAATGAGCTACTGGCCATTTGACGAAGCACGATGTCGAGCACTTACCGAACGGCGGGAAAATTTCAAAAGGTCGTTGCTGACTAAGTCCGGCAGCTGCAAAGAGATATAGTGCTCGTCAAGTATAGAACATCTGCAATTCGATGTGAGAGCAAATATCAACTCGGTGAGATTGCCGAATCGCTGCCATCCAGAACCGCTGTCCAAACGTCGTACAGCATCCCAGCAGATCGTATCGCGTGCCTCAAAACCAACGTGGTGTGACGGGACCAGTATGGTAATCGATGTTACTGTTAGAGAAGTACCAGATATGACCTCTACAAGGAGCTCACTTGCCCGCTCCCACTGGCGTGGCAAGGAACTCTCATTGAGCTCTTGGAAAACATTTATGCAAAGATTATGAAGGTTATCGCACACATGCAAATTTAGCAGGTCTGCGATATGTTGGCAGTCTATATTGTCATCATGTTAGCTGTGAGATCCAAGTCCATAGCCTCGGATATAGGACCAACCGTCTGAAGCTCCGGTAATATTTGAAATATCCAGCGCGACATCCTGCAGGGTTTCATGTGCTTTCCGAAACAGACGGCCAACCGCTTGCACATCATCCACCGTATGACAGCAGATCTGAATGGATCGTAGTGAGCACAGGGGGTGGGATTGAAGCAACGCATTTAGCATCTGATAGGCGCTAAGAGTCCTATTTCCTTCCTTCGTTGCGGGATACGCTTCCAATGTTAAACCCTTTAGTTCTAAGTGATCAGGAAGAATGAGCGCGGGCTTGCTAGGAGTAGAATTATTGTCGAGGATGTCCGAGTTGCATACGCGGAGCGTCCCAAGTGAAGAGAACATCTGTAATAGGGGAAGCAGCTGGTTCTGAAGGCGTTCTCCGAGGCGAACATGTGTCAGGGAAAGCATGTCAAGCTTCGTTTGCCTAAGCGGAAGCGTATCAAAGTCTCCAACGCCAGATAAATAGCCCGGGATGTCCACTTCTTCCAGTTCGAGGATACGTATATTGGGTAGTTTTTCGAGGATCGACACGAGCACGGGGGCTGAAACGAGCGTCTGCGAGCTTCCCTTCTTGATTCCTGCCAGACGCAATGTGTGTACCCACTTGCAGAAGACAGGAGTACTATCAGCGGTGGTCAAAAACGAATTAAACGCTTGTAGACAGTGCTCAGGATCTTCACCGCCACGCAGAGGTTGTAGGAAGCCGAAGACATGGGGCCCGCAGAGCCCGTACCATGCAAAGCAAACAAGACAGCAGCTCTTTAGAGTTACGATGTCATTAGTCAGGCACATGATAACGAGGCCAAGCATTTCCGGTGGAAGGACAGGAAACGCTCTAGCGGGAGAGCTTGACAGAGTCCCGACTAAATGTTATCCAAGACGTACACCAGGTTAGTATAAACGTGACCAATATAGCAATCATTACTCGCCTGAGTGATCAACGGAGATCTCTGGTAATGAAGTGCGTAAAACGCCAGCGAACGTCGACGGCCATTGATCATCCTACAAAGCGATCGAATGTTAGCATAACTCAATACATTCAAACGCGCATACGTACTAGCTCGAAGTTCTCCAGGTCGCTGTAACTTGCTATAGCTACACGAGCGTGTGAACACTACATAATATATAAGATTGTCCCTCTGGAATCTGTCTGTTGGTGACGTGCCTCTAAGATGTAGTCCAAAATGATGTCCAGCGGATCGAGGGGCTAGCAATGAGAGGTCAGGTTAGAACCTACACAACGCATGAGGATTGTAGTACATACCTTAATGGCGACCGATTCTGGTTCTATACCAGATTCTTCCGGGTCATCGAATAATGACAACTCGGAAAGTAAGCCTTCAGGTCCCTCGTGATCGCCTTTCGGACCAGGATGGGCGGCATCTGCGGCAGCGACTATTTTTCTGAGAAACCTGCCGTGATACTTGATCTTAAAATAGTTTAGAAAGACGCATTGATCTTGTGGTGGATTTTTCAGAGGAAAGGTCGAGGTATGAATATTAGCGTGAGTCGGTTCGGAGAAATTCGACGAGGGTAGCTCAGGCATCGATGCGAAGTTGACACGTGTGGCCGGTCCGCTTCGCTGGGGAATTGAGGAGTTAACTGCTTCGTGAGATTCATATACGATACCAGCGTTGAATAGAGGACTGAGCTGTCCTTTCAACGTCACTTCGTGGCTGTGACCACTCTCGCCTAAAAACGCCGCTACTGTCCAGGAAGAGGTTTTGACGAATCCGCGGACAAGAACGATATCCTCGCGTGCGCGATCAATTTGCAGATCGTCTTTCACAAATGCATACCATGTCTCGTGATTGGCTTTCATATACTCGCGGAACTGCTTTTCTTGTCGCTGCAATTCGGTTTGCGTCGCGTCGTCCCAGAGCATCAGAATTGCCCCCTGGTCCTTCCTGCATTCAAACCGATAAGACAACGCCACTGCCGCACTGGATAGGGGTTCCTGTCTATACCAAAGCCTTTATTAGTTTCGTGCATAAAAACATTCCATACTACATACACCGCAATTTCTGGCTGAATTTTGTACCCTCTGACGCTAGTGCTGTGCAGAGGACCTCGTTGAAGGAAAGAGTGCTTTCTCTCAATGGACTCGGCACCAAGGGAAAAGGGTGTGTAGTTTGGAGGCGACCGGTTCGCATTGAATTCGTGCTCAGTCTGCTCGGTAACATTGAATAGCGGGTGGAAAGCGCCTGCCGAATCAATATAACCAACGTCTCCAATTTCTACTGCTCGTTCGCGCCCGCCTGGCCCCCTGGTATGTTCAGGCCACCAGAGAGGATGCCCATATCGAAGTCTGTGCAGCTCCTTGGCATATACGGTCGCTGCTTCGCCCATTCTAGAAATGTAAGCGAAAGGTAGTGAGGCAGGCAAAAAGATAGAGGAAGTCCCACCTTTATAGGCATCCATGTTCCATGGGAAAGCTTGTACATGGGCCAGCCGTGATACGCACATCCGGCATGCGAAAGCTCCCTATCTGTGAGCCATGCAAGAAACTCAGACAGAGCCGACTCGAGGTGATATGGTTTGACATCTGGAGATACCGCAAGATACATTACTGCGTAATTGAATGCGTTGATGAATTAGAGATTCATTCTGGAAGTTAGATGATGCATAGTGCAGCGTGCTCACCGTGGACAGCGTCGCGGTCAATTATTGAACGCTTCCTGCTGTACCGCAGCGTCCCAATTGGCACCGATCTCAAGATGTAAGTAGTGTGCGGAGACTCAGACCCTGAAGCGGACTATGAGTCTAGCGCGACAGAACCTTGAATACTGATGGACACACCAGGGATGGGTGGACATCGTATATTAGAGCCAGTAAGTAGAACATGGGCTACGATGACAGTGGTGTTTACTCGTGCTTGCCATGCAAGGGGGAGGATGGCTGAATGAATGAGCTCACCATAAACTGTAGAAAGAGGGTCTTTCCGCAACGTTGACAATCCTGTTCGGGCGCGTAGCACAGCTGCGCGAAGCCCAGTGAAGCTCGGATCCAGTGCGCGACTGTCGCGGAGATGAGGGACTAGACCTTGTCCACATCACAGCATGTATGTTCATAGAGTGTGGGGGATATATGGTTTCGAAGGTTGTGCATTCTAAAATGTACCACAGGTAGACGAAGGCACTGTGTAGGGGGAAATGGAAGCATCAAAAGACTGCAGCCGTGTGATGAGAGTCATTCAAACACGCACCCTAAAACATGTATACGTGGAAACATGAACGATGTGTGAGCCGGAGCATCAAATACTAGTTCTTATCATACATTATCAACGCATGTTCGAGATTCCCGCTGGAACTTGATCTTAATACCATCCTCGTCTTGTTGCGGGTGGCGTGGATGACGCGGTATTGCAAACGTTCACTGGTCTTTCATTTATCAGACGATAGAATGTAAGTAGCCTGATTCGTTCCACCAAACCCTATAACTCACGTCAGGGATCCTAGATTTTGACCAGAAGGATCCTATCGACTTCATCCGGAACGCGAGGGTGAGCCATCTGTTTATTCGTGAGATCATGTATCGGTTCGTGACATCAACGAGAGCTCTCACCTTGTGGGCCGTATTGTTTTGAAAAACTTCTCGAGCCCACTTGATCCATCCACTTCGACGAGGTTGGGACAGATCGACTAGTAGATGTTTACGCCGCCTACTTTCGGAACGCAGCGGATTCTGCGCACGAAAATTTCGCTCGAGTTCGTTGATTTGTAGAACATCGTAAATGTCCTCGGCCCAGATGTCTTCTGTCACGGCGACCGTGACCGCGGGGGTCGAACCTATGGAATGAAGCAAAATAGACGTGTTCTACCCCCGCGGTCCCTAGGACAGGTCGAACACGCGTCCGGAAAAAGTCACCAACGCTCTCCGTTGTGCGTTCCTGGTACGGGCAATATTCTTCATTAATGTTCGCAGGCGGTAGGATATTAGTATCACAATCCTCTGCCGTCGTCGTTATCGTTTTCGCCTTTCCTTTCGACTTTGACTTCGGCCTTTAAGGGGAGTCTCCGCGATGTTTATGCATGGATGCATTGAGTATGCTCGGTGCTGGGTGGTCAGTCGAGTGAAAGTGAAAGCAAAGAGCGATCAACGAGAGCGCAAAGTAACTGGCGCGTGGTGTCACACCTGCGACGCGTGACGACTATTTCACAACCATGGGTGGCAGCGAGTTCTGTTACGGCTCACAAACTTGCTGCAGCTCGGTTTTCTTTTCATTTTCCCAATGGATTGTGCCACGAATCTCAATCAGAGGTAAAATCAAGTCGAGGAAAGTGCAAAAAGTGTACTAGCCCACCGCGAGGGTCGAACTCGCAGCCTTCAGATCACGTGGTCGTGGGAACGTCCCAATTAGGATATCTCCCGCCTTCGTAAAAGTCTGACGCTCTATCCGATTGAGCTAGGCGGGCATTATCTATGGGTAAACGTAGGCTACTATAATCCTGCAAACGTTTAATTGACGTCACCTATCATCCGCGCCACAGTGCACCACGACTTGCACCATCCAACTAATCCTCCCATTCAGTCTCTGCCGACTAGATGCCTATAAAGTACCCGCCTCGCTCGACCATGAGAATCATTATAACCTTCAACCCTAACCACCACCATCATGTCTTCAAACAACCTTGACAACTTTGACAACGACTTCGAGCGCAACACTGCGTCTGTGCTCGCTGCTCAGCCACCTCCCGCTCACCATACCCACCACTCTTCCGATGCCATTCGCCCCGCCGCCGATTACTCTGCGCAGACAACGAACGACTCCGAGGTCTGGAAGGGCAACAATAAACGTCAGTTCGGTGCTGGTACGGACGACAGAGCGGTCATGGCTGGTGGACAGCATGCTGGTGACTCTGCTCGTCCAAGCGATGATAACCAGAATGCGTTCACCGAGGACAGACCCATGAACGTGCAGCCTACTGGTGCCGGTAAGCTAGTTCTTTTGACCTTACCTTGCGTCCTGTCTGACACTGTTTACTTTACAGGTGGCGTCGCTGTCGATGGTCGTGACGATTTGCCTGAGGGCAAGGCCAAGGCCACTGACAAGATTATCGGCAAGACGCAAAAAGTACGTGTGTTTGTGATAACTCGAGACGCGTGATTGACTGATGCCACTGTCTATAGCTTGCAGGTAAGATGATGCACAAGCCCGAGATGCATGAGAAGGGAGAGCTCCGAGAGGCAGGTGGCAAGGAAGCTGCTGCCGGTCGAGCTCGTGCTCCGCATGACTGAGGCCTAGGCAGATATGCCTCCGACCAATGAATTGAACCTCTTGTATCATATCACAACATGGCATGCAGTAGTGTTGTATCTTGTAGCATAATACCGTTATAATTGCTGTTCACTCGGACTCTTTGTGATGCCGCCTGCATTCGCATCGAACAACAGCGAAGTATGGCTGCGCATGGTCCTTGCTTAAGCTCCATACGCATCTAGTTCACTCGCACTATGCTCATACCTCTCTTACGTTGTCTCCATACTCTTGGTATGGGCGCGCGCAAGTGTGTAATACCGGTGCCCTGGAAACTTCAATGTATGAATGCATGCCGTTCGACATGGCATCCCTTGACAGCGGCTCGAAGCATAAGTATCGCGTCGGGCCTATTCAATACATCGTTGGGCACGGCTTTCTCTGAGAATGCATTTGAGATGAAGCAGAAAGACATCTATAAGCCAAGTCGCAAAACTACGCGGAGTAGACGTGTACATGACAACGAAATAGTAGGGAAACAGGGTACCAGATACGAGATGGCGGGGCTGGCGGGGATAACGGAATGCAAATATGGAGACCCCAAGAACGCGTCGATGAGAGCTTGACGTTTGAGGTCTGTGGGCTATGAAACTCATTCTCGACGCTTGAACACCAATGGGACACTGATTGGCCTACAACAGCCCCAATGCGACGTGGTCAGCACTGACATTCACTCCTTTAGTCAAAGCAGAACAAGGAAACTCACGTCAAGGTGTTTCCATACTTGCACTGTAACACCCTCTCCCTCCTCGCTCTCAACGTCTCGGACTTCACCAAACCCTTTAAAGCATTGTCAGCATCATAATCAACCCACCACCCTCCAAGTAAACACTGAACGAGTGAAGAGCTTGACGGAACTTACAGGAGGATAGAGCACGTCGGGCGGCAGCTCGACCTTGTACTTGGAGATAGTCGTAGCGATGGCCGCTGCGAGTTCGAGTTCGACGAATCTAAGTAGAACAATGAGTATCGCGATAGAACAGCTTTCCAGAATCAGACTTAAAGACGAACCGTTTGCCGATACATGCCCTCGCACCCAAGCTGAATGGCTGGAACGCGTCACGATTCCAGTCTCCCTTGAAGAACCTCTCGGGTTTGAACTCGTGCGGGTCATCCCAGTAGCGAGCTGTGAGATGACACGGTCAGCGGTGTACAACATTCACAAGTGGACGTCGAAGGTAGATATGTAGAAATTCAGAAGAGAAAACAAGTAAAGAAATTAGATTAACGTACGGTTGTAGTGCAGCGCAGTGACGTTGACCGCCACTTTCGTTCCCTTGGGAATGGGCAACACGACGTTCTCGCCCGTAAGGTGATTCGTCGTGGTCAAAGAGGTGTCTTCGCCTGCACA
>JAXQIY010000185.1:0-18876 GCA_037041695.1 Irpex sp. PG99-01B2
CAACTCTAATGTCCTCGTTGGAAACATGGGAGAATCGCTGGCGTTTGGAGAAGAAGACGATCACAGTCACAATCATTCTGACACACGTACAAGTCTCGAAGACTCGCCTCAGAGATCGGATGATGTCGAGCAAATCAGTGACGCCACCCTGCCAGTTCGCCCCGAACCTCCGAGTTCATCCATGGAGAGGCACGCAGCCGTTGTTGAAGTGAGCATATCTGACTGACTTCGTCTTCTATTCTAGCTTAGAACGCGCATTTTACAGGAACGACGTGGGCGGATGCCATAAATATAAGCGTCACGAGTCGCGGCTTTCTGGCCTCGCGCTATAATTCTCGCTGGTCCACGGTTATTGCTCCCTGCTACTGTGCATGGCTACCATGATGTATAGTGCAAATACGAATTCTCAATGCACAACGATGAACGCAATACAAGTGCTGAGCTATGCCCTCCGTCTCAAACGAACAGTCCCCAAGATTGCTCTTTACTCCACGGTAGTTCTTCCGCTCGTAGCCTAACTCTAATACACACGCTTTTGCCACGCCACACTGGTACCGGAACCGAACTCACGTTGAGGACTTCGGCGTGCAAGCGGAAAGGAAGACTTGGCCGAATGTTCGTTTGGTTCTTGTTTCACTGGTTGGCTCCGCTCATTTGTACTGTACTCACGTTTTCTCTCGACATGAAGACGGACGACTACTTATACTGGTGAGTGGTCGTGTTGCCTCAGGCATATTATACTGACTGTACTTTATTTTCAATGCTGCACTATCTCTTGTCAATGCAGCAGACTATGTCCGAGTCCTTGCACCGCTTATACTTGCGATTCAACCAGAGGCTGATCCATGACAGCTTTCAGGTACCAGCTTGCACATATTGGATCATGGGTAAGCTCAGTGAATCACTGATCGAGTACTGATCCCTCGGCCATATCACTCCGCCCCGACAGCCTCAGCCGTGCCAAGTTTCTGTCAACGGGTGAAGTAGTTGACGAAATCCGAGCTGTGTCAAGTCACTGATGCTGTGTACTCAATATCAGGAACCATGGCGCGTAGTTCTCTTCTACTTCGCTTCATTGTTATCAGGGGTCATCAGGGGAGAGCGTTGATGAACTGATGTTATTTCTGGGTTCGCTGAATGTGTACCCCAACGGACGTGGGATTATAGGATACAGAACGGTACATGAAGGCTTCTAGCATCGACGCTTTGATGACTGCACCACTATTGTCATGAGACGGTGAGAGTTTGTGCACAGTGAAATTGGACATGTCTGCTTCTTGGGTATGTGATAGCTACTATTACTCCGCTGACCTTCAGACTGAGGCTGCGCGGGTATATATACATACTAGTATCTGTCATGGCACATTGGCGCAACCTCTGCCAGCAACACCCATTCAATCTCTCCGAGTTAGACATACGGGCTCACTTTGCGTTCTTAAACGGGACATACCACGATGTCGGACGACCCTCAAGCAATCTCCGAGCTACAGGGCCTGTAAGTTCTGCACTTCTCATGCATACCTACACAACGCTAACCAACCCCACCATCTTACTTAGAGTAACCGGAAACCGGATCGCAATCGGAATCACAGGTATGTAATTCATGCTTTCTGTCCTTGCTCATGGCTTGACTTCAGCACTGACTCGTGCAACGTCAGCCCTATATTGTTACGAATGGTTCATCACGTTTGATCAAGAAGTGAACCACATTTGGACACGCAAGTGGTCTTTGTCCACATGGATCTTTGCCGTTAATCGGTATGCGACGCTTTTCGATACCCTGCTGCAGGTTTTTCCAAGCCCGAGCCGTGCCGTACGTAGTACTCACCTTTCCCTTCCATTCAACGACTCTCGTCTCTTATATCTCTAAACTTTGATTAGAGGTAGGAGGTTTACCACTACTGATACGACTTCCCTATCTGAGAGCTATATAGCTGTATAGCAGAAATTTACTTCGGCGATGCATTTGAGCTGCTCATATTCATCGTCTCCGCATGTGAGTGTTTTTCTTCTTCTATTTTCTTTTTATGTTTCCACGGTCTTAACTAATCTCTCCTCTTCTCGTGAAGTGGTCACAGGATTACGTGCATATGCGCTATGCAATCGTAGCCAATGGGCCTTCCTCTTCGTGTTCTCGCTCAGTATGGTTCCCTTTGCCACCAACTTGGTAAGCATCGATCACAGACGCAATCCAGCTCGTGTTACTCATCAGCCATACGCACTCGTTTGATAAACAGATGATACGCATCCTAGAAAAGGTCGTGTACCTTCCATCAGCTCATAATACTGTCTGCGATGTGCTGCCTCCTTTATCCCCCTCCGTGGAATTGCGGTACGTTGCCATATATTGAAATGCTATGCAATCCACGTATTTATTACCAAAGGTTAGAGGTATGTATTCCCTTTGATTACGTGAAATTTGTATCAATATTCAGCATTGTCTTACAGTGTCATTAAGCACGCGCATTGCACTTATTCTCGCGGATATCATCGTCCTCGTAATTACTTGGATCCGAGCAATCGGGGTCGTCCGAGAGGCTTCCAGGATCAAAGTTAGAGTGCCTCTGGGACAGGTTTTGATTCGTGACGGTGAGTAATTGAGTGTACGGTCTCTCGTCTAAGTGCTCACAAAACTGATCATCATACTAGGTACATTCTTCTTCGTGTGAGCACACTTGGCCTTCTACATCAACATACTACTATAAAACTACACTCAGAGCACTACTGGCGCTCAATATCTTCAAGCTTATGACCGACAATATTGTATGTCCAGGTGCCAAAATTCATTTCAACTCCTAACCTCACCATGACAGCCATCATTATTCACTCTCAACACTGGTGGTGTTTTCTTTACGCCGTTTGTATCCTTTTAATCACATCTCCTCCTGACCTTATTCGCTCATCTCCTGTATCATGACACAGGCTCAACGCAATTATAATATCTCGCTTCATGTTGAATCTTCGACGAGCGAATCAACAGATTAAGAGCTCATCCATAACCGCCACTGGCAATCGATCGACTATTCGATTCAACTCTGATACAATGCTGGGTAATCTGGGAGAAACGTTGGATTTTGGCGAAGGGGATGAAGAGTACGGAGATACCAATGCTCATGAACACCAGGCGCGCGGAAATCAAGAGAATCCCGACGTCGAGCGCTCTCATGGTGCAACAAGTCGGTCTTCCATTCCGTAGGCAATCAAATAATCTCTGAGGTATGCAACTTAATCTATCCTAACCTATTCTGATACATCGAAGTGATCGTTGAGTTCTTCATCGACTTGTCATAGGAATCTCGTCCACTCTGGCGGAGAAGATATTAGTAAGATGCGCAGTAGCCCGAGTTTACAGCAATCACTCCGAGTCCTACCATGCTTCACTCTACCTCTGTTCTTACTACTAATCGTTTCATACTCTACCTCAAGCATTTGTACATGTGTGCTATAGCTATTTATTTGACAAGCAGCAGAGTTTAAGTAAGATCAAACTTGGGCTTTGTCCACCACCACTGCGTCGAAGACGAGGAGTTGTGAAGAAATGATTGACCGGTATGTATCCCTCAGACAAGACAGAAAGAATATTGAATAAAACAAGAGCGGAAGCACTTAGATATAGGGTTGCTGCAAAGTAGTCATGAAGTGCAGCCATTCGAGTGACGTGACCGCTCGTACAGAGCGTATCCCGAACTACCTCGCTTGCCTTTTTGGGATAGTAATCAATCTTGCCAGCGGATGGGCGCTAACTGCGTAGCTTTTCCAACTCTCAAGTTCCTGCCACCACACTCCGTGTTCGTATGAGACCAGGACCAAGTTTTGCGGCGCATGCTTGAATTCAGACGGAGCAAGTGATGCGCTCGCTATCCCAGCTAGAGATAAGTACAGAAGCACCGCCTCACCAGACCCGATGTTCCGGCGAGAGTCTGTAAAGTGGAATGACCAGGAACACCTGGCGTTCAAGCCCTGCCAGCGCAGTCGGCGCATGCATCGGACTTATATCTCCCCCTTAGATTCTTCAGTGACTACTCTGATTTCTCTCTGAGGTTCTAGCTGAGATCACTAACACGCCCTGGTGAGAGTGGCCGGGATTCTCGAATGCTTCGACATACAATGGTGAGTGTTCTATACGAGATTGTACAGGACCAGTGCCGCGGCTCACAGGCATTCTCAGCGTTTCAGAATTATATCAAATGCTATGACTGTCCTCGGCAACCGCATTCAACACCATAGCCGCTGGTACGCTGCGTAAGACAGCTAGTGAAGGGCGCGTACACCGATTTCAGGGTCTGGAAGCTTCCTCTTAGCCCTTAAAAGTGGTTATCACTCATGCAGGCAAATCAAGCCCTTTCCCCTCTCAGTCCGTGCAGTTGGCACCAACGATTACAAGCATCTGAGCAAACCTGATAGTTCAATGGAAGGAAACTTGAGAAACCAGTGCGTGAACATTGTGATTATTGCTTACTTCACCCTCATGCTCCATCTCTCGCACGATCCCGTGTAATTCAGCGTTCTCTCAAATGAGATGGCCGTAGCTTCTGCTGGTAAAGTCAACGCGCGCGTTTCTGTATCGTCTGTATCGCTGATATCTTATGTCACAATACAGCGATGTACGTCTACGACTGGATCGTAACGCTCGATGTGGAGGTAGAGTATATTTGGGTCTGCAAATGGACTTTATCGACCTGGATCTTTCTTGTCAACCGATATGCAACCCTTTTGGATACAATGCTACTATTATATCTCAACCCAAATCGTCAGGTATGTTTCTCCTTCGGGTAATTACAGTCAGCCTCTGACAGGTACCTCTATTAGATGTAAATTCGCCTTCTATCGAATAGTGAGCCCTATCACTGATTGCTGAGTAGTTGTACGGATCTGGTCCGCACAAGCAATATCCTTCAGTTACTTGTCATCGTCGCATCCGCGCGTAAGTATCTTCTACTATCAATATGAGCATCTCTTCTATCTGCTGACTGTAATGCGTACAAAGTGTTTACAGCACTACGTGCCTACGCGCTGTACAGCCGAAGCATCTTAGTTTGCATTCTGGTGTTCGGACTATGCATGGTTCCGTTCGTAACCGGTACCGTGAGCCCTTTCCTCATGTTTACAGCAGAAACTCTCTCATACCTTTCATGGGCCAGATCACTGCTGTCACTGAAACCCCGTGGTTCTCTGCTATACTCCATACGACTATTTGCCAGCAAGCTCGGCCCTTTACTAACTGGATGAATCTAGGGTATGTCTTGTCACGGATTTGTGGTCGTAGATGGTAATGAAAGGAACTTTAGGTGTAAGGGTCGATTAAATTTCAGAACCTGTGGAAACACTGCTGACTCGCCCAAGTGTCTCTGGGCGCTCGCATTGCGCTAATCATCGCGGATTTCATCGTTCTCGCTGTGACCTTGAGAAGAGTGTTCCGCGTGGTGAGACCTGCTCTCCTCGGGAAGACTGAGTTCCCTGTTAGCGAAGTGCTATTCCGTGACGGTAAGAGAGTGGTATGATTTTCCACTAGTGACAGATGAGCTAAAAGGTATACGTTGCAGGCATATTATGCTTTTTGTGAGCGCGTTTTCACTAAAATAACTAGGGTATTGACATCAAATTACGCGTTAAGAGGCTTGCTAGTCATCACCGTTTGCCAAGTCGTAATGGTTGACATGGTGCGGCAAAAGGTTTTGTTCCTCTCATCATGTTCCTAGTTCATATCGATTCGCAGGGAGTGGCCGCTCCAATCAATGCCATATTTCCACCGTAAGTCTTGATCACATCAATATGTACAATCATATTCAAGCTGAAGTTCGTTTACACAACCTCTGTAGGCTGGGATCCATACTCGTGTCTCGCTTTATGCTTGACTTACGAGCCGCAACACGGCATTCCACTCAATCAACCGATTTGGCCTCGCAGACTACGATACAATTCAACAGCACTGCAGATACCGAAGGCGGCTACGTGAGAAGCGAACTGTATGCACAGGGCCGCAGCGTCCCACAGGAGTCTATCCCAGGAGACAGTCCTCATAGAGCATAAACAGCAAACTACCTCCAGATAACTCCCTGCCTGGCTTTTGATTCCGTTTATACATGCGACTCACAATTCCCATCCACTCTTCAAGTTTCTCATCTCTCCGTTGGTTTGGTCCTCCTGAGTCGAAGACAACTGCTCTCTCGTCGCAACACTTTTCCTGATTATGAAGGATGCATATTAATGCGGTATCTGCTGGTATCTACCCACTATAGCATCTGCTCGATCTCTGCCGGCGCACTTAATCATGAACTCTCCGAAGCAATTCCTTCGAAGCAAACTGTGCAGGTTAATTACTCCTGCGCGCGAGGCTTCGCAATTGATGGACAATTGCATCTGGTCCTAACATTGAGGGTCAGCTGACTCTTATCGCCACTCCCTAGGATCATCTCACCCTCCAGGCTTTCCGGCTTTCAAGTTCAGCGATCTAATTGCGCTCAGTAATATGGCTGGTAGAGCAGATCACACTAAACTAATGCGGTGCAATCACTCACCGCTCAAGACTAACGCTATGGCCATTCAATGGCACATTAATGACGCGGTACGTAAGTGGGTTTCAATCTTGCACGAACATCTGAACAACTGGGGCTTACGAATACCGTGGACCATAAGCACATTGATCTCAGTGTCCTCTCACTTTGCGGACACAATCCTTCCTCGCTGATGACGGACTCGCTTTCACTGAGCAGTGCAGATATTGCTGAGCTACAGGCATAGTAAGCAACACCATTCATGCGATATGGACATCCATGCTAATAACCGCCGGCTGTGCAGCATAACTGACACCCAAATTGTAACAGCAGCTACGGGTGAGTTCCCTGTATGCGCAATCTCGACATGTTCTGACAATCTTCGCTTCCATGTGTTAGCTCTATACTGCTATGAGATGCTAGTCACATTCGATCAAGAAATAGATCACATCTGGACGAGAAAATGGACGATGTCAACCTGGATTTTTGCCATTAATCAGTACGCGACGCTGTTCAACATGATCCTCTCGGTCGTGCTCACTCCAAACTATGCTGTACGTAACATCATATGCATAAACGTCACTACTTATCTCTTATCTGACCTTACTTTGCAGAGGTAGATAGTCATGACCTACGCCAAGTTACAAAGTGCGCTCTCTGATCTCATTACAGCTGTACATGGGTAGTCCATCTGGCCGATGTATTTGTATTGCTTCAGTTTCTTATCTCAGCACGTAAGTTCTCCATCCAGTTAGGGGCATAGCATTGTTCTCTGACCTGGCATTCATTTAGAATTCACAGCCTTGCGTGCATATGCACTTTGCGATAGGAATGTTCTGGTATATTTGCTCGTCTTTGCGCTCAGTCTGGTTCCGTTTGTTACAAACATGGCAAGTCTCTGTGGTTCAACTCTCGTAAAAAGCTATCAGTATCCATGATTATCTTTCAGGTCATATTCACTATGGGAAAGCTGAAGTTCACCACGATGTTATCGATCGACCTGTGCGAGGCATTCCTCCCATTTTCTCCTGCTCTAGAACTACGGTATGTTTCACATACGGCTGGTACTATCACCTCTTTCAATACATCTCTCACCAAGATTATCTGTAGAGGCAAGAGGATAGTTTGAATCCACGCTTGACCATATGTACTGACAGCAATGCTCTTCGGCAGTATCGCTCAGTACGCGCATTGCAGCTACCATTGCAGATATCATCGTCCTTGTGATAACATGGAGGAAAGCGATGGGCACCTTGAAGCATGCCCGCCACATCGGAGCACGAGTTCCACTGAGCGAAATCCTGATACGCGATGGTAAGCTTTATGCGTGAAGTTACCTGTCAAAGTCAATTGATAGAGGTAATTCAGGCACATTCTTCTTCTTGTGCGTGTTGTTATAAGCGCTTTGTTGAGAGTCATCCTGATCCCACTATAGAGCACTTCTTGTGCTCAATGTATACGAGATCTTGACAGATAATGTCGTGCGTACTGAATGCGACTGCTTTACTGGGATGCTGATTGATCAATAAACAGCCCGCTCTCGCTGCTATCGAAACAGGCAATCCATTCTTGACCCCGTACGATTGTTTTTCTGAATGTTTCCCGCTCTCTAGTGGCTAATTGCCCATCATAGGCTCAACGCAATCGTCGTGTCACGATTCATGTTGAATCTACGACAGCTTGATGTGGAAGAACAATCCCTCACTTCGAGAGATCTCCCCGACGGCTCCACTATACGATTCAACTCTCACACGTTGATCGGAAATATGGGCGAACCACTGAATTTTGGGGAGGAATCTGAGGCGCACGACGTGGTACAAATCACAACGGGTGTCCCACTGGCACAAACACATAGAGACGACGTAGAGTCCCATTCTCAGTCTTGGTCACGCTCTGAGCATTGTTCTACTGATATCACCGAGGTGAGCTTGCCTTGAGAATCATATGTAGAAGGTTTGAGCTGATTGAACTCTGGCACGGCCCAACCTCTTATGCAGGAAAGACGCATCTGATAAAACAGTAGTGCTACTCCAGGGTGAATTGTGATCTCGTATGAATTCTTCGTATTTTTACCTGTGACTATTCATGCATATTCTTGTGTCAATCGGTATTAGGGTACTATGCTGCCTCGGGTTATGAACAGTCCCGGGATATGAACAAAATGCTTGTGGGGGTCCTCTACTTCCTTCCTTTGCCTCATAAAAAATTCCATTTGTGTATTTTTGTTTTAACAAACTGTATACAAAATTTTGTTGGGAGACGAGCAGAATTGCGGCGTTGAAAAATCAAAGAGCTTCGATTTGGATGCATTGTCACGCGGGACTCACATTCTTGGCTTGATCTAGCCTGCGTCTGCACATATAACTGTGATGGTATTGTTGCAATGGACTTATTTGTGTATGTACATGTTGGCAAAAATAGAATTATGGCCAATGGGCCTGATGTGCGAACGGGACTTACTACATATGCTCCTGGAGGTACTCGGACGTGACATCAGCTCGCCCAAAACGTTAAGCGCTTACAGGCCAAAAGTACCGTGACATTGCGTGACACTGGGGTGGTTTTGGCGGGGGAAAAGTTATTTTCGTGCGGCCCTTCCTGTACAATAGCCTGTTTCCCAAAAATTCTGAAATTGCAGTATGTTACGTGGAAGATGTATAACTATGATAGTAAAAAAACTCCGAAAGTGTAGGGCGGGGACAAAAGCAGATGGATGGGTAATGAACAGGGGTGTTCATATCCCGAGGCAGCATAGTACACCTAAGACTCGATGCCCGTGCGCGAGGCGAGGGAGGACGCCAGATTGATGCGATTGATGAATCCCACGCCACAAAGTCATGGTCAGCGCCAGTTGCTGACCGCGAGCGTTTGGTCTCCGAACCCAACTTGAAAGCTTGAACCTCGAACTCTTTTTCGTCACCGGTCGTGTGGCGTCAGCTAGTCCCAGTTTACATAGGATGCAGCGGCCAGTATTTTGAGGAATAGCGTGGTGCTTATCGATTACCACTCAGTATAGGACTCTCATAGTTGTGAAACGGACGGTACTGCCAGTGCGCAACTCGGACTACTGACCGGTCAGTAGTCGCAGTACTGACCTGCGACTGGGAGCTGATACCACTGGCACTTTAGTTTCCTGAACGTTGGCTGCCTAAACGCTCATGGGAGGGAGGGTCTTCTGATTTAATATGGCTATAACATCCGTAAACGGTAGGAGCTCAGCCGTCTTGCTCAGTGCCTTAACTATGTAGATCATGGTTTGCTACAGATGCAACGGAGCCACGAATCGCTCTCAAGATACGCTCAACAACACTCTCTGGCAAGATAGCGGTATGTATAGCTAACATTAGATCTTGAACATGGCTGAAAACTACTCGTATTATTCTTGACAGCCGGCATCTGTTTGGTTGCGATGTTGCGGTCGTCTATCTCTCGTGCTGGCTCGTCTGAGCTCTGCAAGAAGCCCTTCCCCGCGAAATATGTCCCCAAAGGTCGCTTTAAACGCCGTACCTGTGCTAGGTAGTAGTTCTTGCCTTGATATCGATGTCAGTAGCTGACGTGGCTCGTCTGGGCAGTTCACACGATCGTTGGCGTGTGTATTGTGTCTGTGCATCTGTGCGTCTGTGTGTGTCAGTGAGTCCTATTTCCCACCTTATATGACACAACTTATGACTGTGCAGCAGGTAAAAGCCTTACTGTCAAGTGTACGTCTGGTCAGCTGTAGTCCTTATGATGAAATGGGGACAGCGGGATTACTAGTACAACATTCGCATCACTCAACAGCCTTCCACCCGGCTAAACCGATCAGATTTGTGGCGTATGTTGCTGATGTCGTCTGCGTGCTCTAGTTAGATTAGAAATGCAGATCACTATGGTTCTAGCGAAGTATATAGATCAAATAACGAAGGTCGCCACCTACACTTCTTTCTCATTTTCGAGCCACCAGCCATTCTCCTATGTCCAACGCCACCCAAGTCAGCGCCGCTGACATTGCTGAACTGGAATTGTTGTAAGTAAAGTCTTACACTCCAGATATTATCACTGCTCATCACTGGCCGACTTGTGTTTCATTCACAGCACAACTGGATTGCATGTCTTAGTAGCGTGTATAGGTAAGCCTCCTGAAACATCTCGTATTGCTCTGTTCACCGTCAAACAGCGTTATACTGCTACGAGTGGTTCATCACATTCGATCAAGAAATCAATAATGTGTGGGCCAAAGGTTGGTCATTGGCCACGTGGGTTTTTGCTGCCAACAGATACGGCACGCTCCTTATTATGATCATACAAATACTCCCCACACCAAATCGCACGGTACGCACCTATCCATATGACAATATCAACATGTCGCTGACGATCCCTGAGCAGAGGTAAGTATTACTATTTCATGTGTCCAGTTCCTACCCCATACCGTCCTCTTTTCAGCTGTGTATGGGAGATCTATCTCGGAGCTGTGTTTGAAATCTTGCAGTTCATTGTTGTCGCTGGTAAGTACAGTCGAATCTCTCATAACCCATACCCCTCCGGAGGCACGCGAATGTATGGGGTATTGGAGACTATGGGTTTGTAGGATTTTCCCACGATTGGCGCCTGTGGATCGAACAAGTTTTCAGCCGCTTCGCAAGTCATAATAAGCATGTATTCTCTATGTAATATAAGATCAATTGACTATTATTGAAGACGGAAGATCTGTGAGCACACATTAGTTGTGTTAGTTAGGCACAAGAGAAAAAAGAAGTTATCAAAGTGGGGACTTTCGAGCGAGATTCCTCTAAGCGAAGTCGCCGGCGGAAACTGGTAAGGAGGGCTTCCATCTTGCGCGCGGTGGGATCGTCTGTGGTACGAAGATAAGCCTCGAGTTTTGCTGCTGCGTTGAGAATTTCCGTGCGAGAGGGTGTATCTTCCACAGCAGCATCGTCGTCAACATCGTCGTCGCCACCGTTCGTAATCGCATCTTCTTGTGCTTCGTTTGATTTCATGACCGCTTCAAAAATTTCTTCCTCGGTGCTCTCCATGATAGCCTCAAGGCCTTCTTCCTCTGGATTCAGCAGATTCTCGATTGCCATACGGTTGCGACTGCTAAGTGCCCCTGTGTCGGTAAGCCCATCAAGTGCCGCTTCAACCTCATTCTCGGCGTTGACGATGGGATCATATGACGGCGGTAGCTCTGGCTCGGCATGAATGGGAATGGTGGTGGCGGTGGCGGTGTCGTCAGGTAAGATCCCAGACTTTTGCCAGCAGTGTTGGATGGTTTTGACATCCACTTCTTTCCAGGCCATATCAGCGAGTCGCATGGCTTCAAGCTGATCAATGTCGTAGATAGCCGAAGGTGTGACCCCAAGTTCGTAACGGTCGATAGCGCGATCAATGTACCGTGCAGGATAGTGAGCCTTGAAGCAACGGATTATGCCCTGATCCTTAGGCTGGACGTGTGCGGTCAGGTTCGGCTCGAAGGTTTCAACGCGAATGTTCTGCAGATCGGAAGGGGGGACATGAGCGGAGAAGCCATCCTGTAAGAGCAAAACCTTCCGTCCTCGGCGACCCAAATCCTGATCCCATTCTTTCAACCATTCCTGATACAGCACGATTGTCATCCATGCTTTGGCGTTGTTCCGATAATAAAAGCCAAGCTGTGTGCCCGTCTTCCTCTTGAAAGCACGAGGCCTCTTGGCTTTGCCAATGATGAAGGGGCGCAACTTCTCTGATCCATCTGCATTCGACGTAAACGCATAGGTAAGTCGAACCTTGCGCCCCTTGACACCTGAGCGCTGCCTATCTGACAGCCCTCGATCAGGCGGGAGGCTAAGCATTCATGTCAGTGGAGATCAAACCTCACTGAAACCTAAGCAAGGTACGTACGCGTAGAAAAGGCCAGTTTCATCCATATTGAAAATGTCCCGTAGCTCATACCCACTCTCGCGGATGAGTTCCTGGACCCGTCTTCGCTCGTGCTCAACGGTGGCTGCATCAGCAGAAGCGGCTTCACCGTGACGCTTGAACTCCTTCAATCCTGCTCGAGCCTTGAATTTCGACAACCACCCATCACTGAGATTGAGCCGATCCTCCTCCGGAATTCCAACTCGATCAGCGAAACTCCGCCACTTGTGCCTCAAGACATCACCAGTCACATCGATGCCGTGCGCCATTGCCTGCGTGACCCACAAGTCCATCATCTCCGTGATCGCTGGATGCTGAGTCTGTCGCGGCCGCTTTGCTGTGCGGGTGTAGTCCGATGATGCCTGCTCCCACTCTGCTCGCCATCGTGTCTCGTTCTTCAACCAAGCAGAAACCAGTTATTGAACTTTCCGGCCCGGCTCACGGACTTGCCCGATAGGGCGCCTTTCTTTTGTTTCATATGGCAACGCCTTTGTTCTTCGTCGCGCGGACATTCTCCTGCATCACAGGATTTCCTTTTCGAGTCGACTGTGGCTCTGTAGTATATATACCATCGCCCCCGCTCCTGACACTCCATCGTGCTCTTTCCTTTCGCACCTGGAGTGAGTAGTTTAGTTGCCCTTGCAGTATGCCTCGTATGCTTACCAGTCCTGTACTAGATTAACTCGTACGCTCGTGTATCTAGGTACAGTCTATGATTATCGTGCTCTTTCCTTTCGCACCTGGAATTAACTCGTACGCTCGTGTATCTAGGTCTTTACAGTGCGTGGTGGGATTACGACAGCGTATCCAGCCCCTGCCTATTGACGACGTCCCGAGCGACTCGTCTTTACCAGTGGCTGCTTTATTGTCAGATTCGGATAGATGCTGTCGAAGTGTTTCGCGGTCGCTGTCTGATTCCCCCCGTTCTTGTGGTGCCAGTCCAGAATCTCGATACGCTGTGCTAGCGTTGCATTCTCCTTTTTAGTGAAGACAGGCTTTGGAGCTTGCTTCGCCGATGATGTTGCAGTGGCCTTGACAGAGGTGCCCGCTTTGACCTCCGACTTTTCAGACCCTGGTAAGCCTCCTGTCAGTCTCAAGTCTTGTTCCGTTATGTCCTTTACTGATTCGTTACTCACGCTTTCGCTTGTTCCCTACAGTTTTAGGCAGATCACCCGCAAGCTCGCGTAGCTTGGTCACGATTTCTTGCTGCTCCGCTGTCAGTGCATTCACGGCGCGCTCATAATCGGAGGCGTGGTCCAAATTCTCAACGATCTGCTCTTCCACAACAAGGTTCCCCTCATTGTCCAGCCACTCTTCGTCTTGCGGGGAGATCTTCTTTCTGGCTGCCAGAAGTCCTTGCAGCTTCTCTCGGCGAGTCTTCACTTGCTTCCTTAAAGCCTTCAGGCCTTTCCTCAAGACCTCCAACGGCTTAGACATGGTCGTAAGCTGTGATACGTGGCAAGGTTAAACAATTCCATTCTATTCTGTAGTGAAACTCGTTGCCAATGTTACTGGTTTAGCGGGCACGGATGTATCTCATTTCGTTTGAGGGGCGTCGGGCATCATTCCGGTAATTTACATTAAAATAATCAATGAAATTATGGGTTATCAAGTCCATAAAAGTATGGAGTATTGGGTATCAGAGAGTTATGGGATTTGGACTGAAATTTCCTGCGAACCAACTTGGGATACCACAAAATGTATGGGTTATTGGGAATTATGGGTTATCGGAGCTATGGGTTATAAGAGATTCGACTGTACCACTGACGCCAGTGTCCATTCTCCGCTGATGTGCCTTTTGAAGTATTCACTGCGTCGCGAGCATACGCGCTTTGTGACCGGAAGCTCTGGGTGTTTCTAACTGTCTTCGGGCTTTGTATGGCCCCTTTCGCCACTAATATGGTATGTACGATCAAACTATAGCTGTGCGGGAAACGAACTAACATGCGACCATAGGTGGTCCGCGTCATGGAAAAGGTGGTATTTCTCCCGACATATCCAAATACTGTGTGCAGCGTGGTGTCTCCACTGTCAGCGATACTGGAGCTACGGTAAGCACTCGTCCNTAAATCCAGTAGAACTGTCCACACGTCTCACAGTCATCGCGGCGGATATCATTGTCCTAGTAGTGACTTGGAGGAAGCTTCCCTTGGATTTTCGAGCACTGTGGCGTCGTGACTTGCATTCGCCTTTGCTCGACTTTCTAATTCGTGACGGCAAGTAGACCACTAATCGATACCGTTATACAAACTCGACTCGACGCTGAATGCTTTGACAGGGACGTTTTTCTTCCTGTAAGAGAGCCTCAGCTGTAGTCGTACTGGAATACGTTAATAACATCGGTTCGGACAGGGCTCTACTAGGGCTAAATGTCTACGAGATTCTCATCAATAATGTGGTACGTCAACACTGCTTGTCATAACTTCAAGGTTCATAACCTACGCTTTGTGGTGTTTCACAGCCAGCACTAGTCTCCCTCGGTGTGGGAAGCATTTTCTTAACCCCGTTTGTCCCCTTTGTCCCCATATATCTCTCCTACTGAGGCTTTGCGCTCTTCAGACTTAACTCTATCATCATATCCAGATTTCTGCTAAATCTTCGGCAAGCAGTGAGAGGGTCAGGTGTATCCAGTGGCACAGTTCACCCTTCCAGCTTCGCCAGTGTCAATTATAGCAGCCTCATTGGAAACATGGGCGAGGGACTTCGCTTCGGTGATGAGGAATACAATAATGGCTATGCTGAGGAAGCCAATATTTTCCGTTAGTAGAGCCGAAGAAGCGGGCGACTCGGATACTGGGGACTTGCGAGGTAGATCCGAATCGAATGATTCCGCTAATCCCACCTCTATCATGGAGAGCGATGTGGAGGTGAGTTGAACTTTCCATGTGTCTGTGAGATTTAAAATTGATTGGATGCTATGCGCACTACGTTTTTCTATCAGAACAGGACACCGTTGGGCATGACGAGCGCCTGATCTCGTGTCTGCGCTGCGCTTCCGAATTCCTCTGAGACACCGTCACTGATCGTTTACATACGACAGAACCGGTATTGGTTGCCGATCATTAGTGGTTTTTGAGGCATATCGCGTATAAGATAATAGACTTTTATCCATGTACTAATCTCAGTGCCCAGGTATCAATGTATCTATCAGCCTTCTCTCGGTCGTCATTGCCATGCGGAAAGGGGGTGCTACTGCTCACGGTAACCTTCGGAAGGGCAGACCAAAGATTATCATAGTTCGCAGTATCATATTCTGCCTTGATCTATGTCCAGCCCTACATCCTGTTCAACCCCGACAACATCGCCCAAGTTGTCATCCAAGCCGAGATTGCTATGCATGGTTGCCTGGAAGGCATCGATGCTTCGTTGATGTTCATGCGTGATTCTTCTTATAGGCGATGATATTCTGGATACAATGCGGCCAAACCTTATACTCCCCGAATGAAGGTATGGAGCAAGTCGCTTCTAAAGCACCGTGGTACTGATTCGAATGTCCATACTTCCAGGAACTGTGACTATGCATCCAATTTACTCCACCCTCAGCAAGGCTAGTGGCACAGCACTGGCAGTGAGCTATGATAAGCTCTTTCGTTCTACGCGTGCGTGTCTACGTGCATTGCGGCATGAGCTGGTCGCTAATTTTGACGTTATAGCCATTTCTTGTCTTTCATCTTCCTGTTTTGCTTCCAAGGACATGTTCATCTGGCTACGCAAAGGTAAGAGTTTAATTAGACTTTGCTCCGTATGGGCTCAAGTGCTCATATGAAAAGATGCGATAGCATATAAAGGTGGGAGATTGAGGCTGCTAGCACGATCCCGGGCCAACCCTCCTACACAATACCGGCACGTCATTAGCCTCACAAACTCAGATCAAGGAGTCGACCCAGTCACTATGGCAAGTTCCTCGTCAAACGATGACGTCAATTCTTCTGAGTTGCGTGCGTAGTGAGTAGCTAATTGCAATGCTTACTACGTTTCATGTTCACCATCTGTGCCTATAGCATGATGTACAGCCGCATCATAATGTCAACTTTAGGTAAGGCTCTGCTGGAGCTAAGTATATAAACGGGCTACTAATAAGTACTTTGTCAGCTCTTTTCTGTTATGAGTGGCTTATCACATTCGACCAAGAAGTTGTCCGTGTCTGGGCCCGGCGATGGACCATCACTACATGGATCTTTGCCGTCAATAGATATGTAACACTGTTCTATGTCATCATACGTGTTGCTCCCATCCCAGATTACATGGTAAGCCGCTTTTCTCATGATGTTTTGATCGTGTCGAGACATAATGATTCTACAGAGGTAAAGCAAATGCGACGTTTCTGCTAAGGCATTCTATATTCTCTGACAATGACAATTAAGCTGCATATGGATAACCCGCCTCGAAGACGTAGCTGTGCTACTCCAATTCATTATCATTGCATGTGTGTCAATTCACCTATTCTCTCAGGTTATAAACTAACTCTTCTGTTTTAGCCTTTACGGGTTTGCGCGCATACGCTCTGTGCGACCAAAATAAATGGGTGTTTATGATTGTCTTTGGGCTCAGTATTGTGCCATTTCTTACGAATATAGTGAGTCCCTCATAAACAGATTCTATGAAGCGACTGAAACTGTATATCATCAGGTAATATTCGTTTTGGAGAGAACGACTTTTTCACTAGCGTTCCCGACGAACATCTGTGAAGCACCTTTCCCATTTTCCGAGGCAGTCAACTTGAGGTACGTGCTTTATCGTCATTGTACCTTGTCTAGAACGTGCTCAAAGTAAGAGAAAAGATGTAGGTCACAAAGACGACTATAGAAGTCAAAGCAGACCATATTAACGTCTTTATCAAGCTTCCTTGGTGACACGCATTGCGGTCATTTCCGCAGACATAATTGTGCTCATTCTGACTTGGAGAAAGGCATTTGGAACAATCCGCGAGGCCTCGCGCCACCGAACGCAGATTCCTTTGCTATTCAAAATTCTTGTTCGAGACGGTAAGTACTATGAGTCGATGCTTGCACATCTTGCAGAGACCTGATTCTCCTGCTCCGACAGGCACATTCTTCTTCTTGTGAGACACTCTGACACTTTTGTCTGGAGGTTGCTAATGATTATTCTATTTGTTTCAGAGCACTACTGGCGACTAATATCTTCAAATTCTTGACCACAAATATCGTAAGTTGATACCTCAAGGAATCATCGCTGTTTCCCGTTCACAACTGCCATCAAGTCATCCCTTCTCACTCTCGAAGCAGGTGATACGTTCTTGACGCCGTATGTTATTTGAATCATTTAGACCGCATATCTACTAAGGTATTGATTTCATGGGATAGGCTGACTTCAATGATTATATCGCGCTTTATCCTCAATTTGCAAGAGGTTAATGAGGAGATAAATGGCCTCGGCACTGCGACTCAGACAGCGCAGTCAGGCATTCAGTTCCGGTATATTGGAAGCTTGGGGGAGCAAGTAATGTTTGCTGATAAGAGCCACGAGCTACACGAGTTAGCCACTGGCACCGACGAATCCGACAGGAGAACGTGACTGAGATGAAACCGTACTTCAAGTCTAGTACTAGTACAGTCACGGTACTACCCAGTGTTATTGACCTAGACACCTGCAGGACACTTGTGGACTTTCCTTATTACGATGCGTTTTTCCAGTATTCTATTCATCTCCTCTAACTTTCACTCTTGAGTCCTATGCTCGTGTCTCCAATAGTTAGTTCTTAGGCTGGGTTCAAGTTGCTCTCGAGTAAGTGAATGGTCACGTCGGTGAACACTGTAACTACCTCAATAATCCTACAGCTGCATCCTAGTACGGCAGCTTCACTCGGCCACCACAGTGGTGGATGTGTATATATATCTACAGGTGCTAGATGGGAGGAATGACCATTGAATATTGAATATTGACCAGTCGCCGGCAGACCCTCAGATACGCGCGCTCCGCGGATCCTAGCCACGTGGAACTGTTCTTCGCACCCATGGCTTTGACTGTCGCGGTTTGCATCTATCTTTCACCTTGCACTACTTACGTCGAACATAAATAACCTACGAACAGCCAAGGGGCGTGGTTGTGAAACGAAAACATGAAGCACAATGCTCTGTCAAATTCGAAGACACGGCACGACAGTGTCATATACAGGAGCGGGCAGCAGTTGTCACTGCAGACTGCTGCTGTACCGAAGACTCAGTGAGTCACAGTGAGACTGAAGAGGTCTGCGGTAGATGTGATCAGGCTTTGAATTGTTCAGTGAATTTGACGTGGTGATGATAACACGATGTTCTCCTGCGAGAGATGGTTGCAAACAGGGTATATCATCTTCTCGTGTTGTAGAACAATTGTTCCAGATTCTTGTAAGTACGTTTCTCATGATTGGTACTACGACTTCCATGCTCAGCTCAGTTCCTATTTATCAGCCATTAAGGCTGTAAACCATACCTGGAGTCCGAGCAGCAACGCGTAGATTCTATCTTATAGAATGCCTGCAAACTCGATGCAAGCCCACAAGCGCAAT
>JAXQIY010000186.1:0-10783 GCA_037041695.1 Irpex sp. PG99-01B2
TCTTTCGAATCGTGCAATTGAACGAATGGTTGAAACGTGTGGAATCAGAGGTCATACGGAAGGAATTGGCTCACAGACTGATCGCCCACTGCAATGTCGCCTCATGCTGCAATGCCAGACGTGCATTCTGGAAGGAAGAACTCGCCGGCCTCATGAGAGCGGGCAATCAACTGTATCGCGATCCTCTACGTGGACTGGACACTCTGAACAAGAGTATTGCAAAGCACGTTCAAGGCCACACCCCTCCTGCGATCGAATCCGCTTGTAGTATACGCATGCTCCAAGAAGTGGTGGCCGTCGCAAAGTACATCTGGGAAGAGATGCCCTTTGTTCTCGGTATCAAACCCAGAGTAGCTGGTGACACATATGGCTATCAACGATTCTTGTGAGTGTCGCCTGATTCCCTCGAGCAAATTCAGTACTCACCAGTGCTCATCTTATACCGTGACTATAGCCAAGCTGTCGTGGTATAGTCTGACACGGGAGCTACCACTGGCATATTTACGCGGCTATTGTATCGCTCAGATTTTCTCGTATATCAGCCAATGAGTTTAGTATTTACTACTTGAACAGACTCCACGTACAGTCTCGCAATGATGGTTTAAACTTTGAAGTGACTGGGTATAATTAAGTCGGAGTCTCTCCGAGTCTTAGTACCTGCGTGCGTTTATATATGCAAGCGCCTGCGACACGTCTACGTCTAAAGCAGACGCCAGTGCCACAACACTACCTCCTACCACCAACTCCTCACAGCCCCTTTCAATTTTACGTCTTGTGAAACTCTGAACGACTGGGTTAGAAGTCAATACACGACACTATGGAGTATTTACACGCGCAGCTAGCGACTGTGCAGAGGCAACTGGCTTTCGTGTCCACAGATCCTATTGACTGGAAAACCTATGTTCAGGCGTTCTCATGGACAGTCTGTCTGTTCGAATCCTACTTGCTGTAAGCACGCACGTTGAATAATGTACGAGACACTTATATATTTGCAAACCAGGCTTCGCCAATATCCGCTTTACTCAAAAACTGCACCACCACCTGCACTAGCGGCACACTTCACCGACGAAGTATTTCAAAAGTCTCAGACGTATGGCCGAGACAAGGCCAAATTTGCGCTGTTCTCTGGCTTGTACAAGCAAGTCATTGACTCATTGCTGCTACACGTAGGGTTCTATGCATGGGCGTGGGAGACCGCTGGCAGCCTCATAGGCAAGCTTGGGTACGGTTCAGAGTACGAGGTGAGTCTACATCTTCTTTGTTTCTTTCCGGAACACTAAGTCTTGGAATAGATCACGCAATCAATCGCATTTGTGGTGGTTCTGGTGTTCATATCAACAATTCCCTCTCTCCCTCTGTCGGTGTACCAGACCTTCGTCTTGGAGGAACGTCATGGATTCAACAAGACTACGCCTACATTATTCGTCACCGATCTGCTGAAGGGATGGGCTGTCAGCTTTGTCATCGGCGCACCTTTCTTGGCTGCATTCCTCTACGTGTTCAAGTGGGCGGGCGACCGCTTTGTACCATGGTTGATGGGATTCTTGTGAGCACCACACTTCTCTCGTCTTGAGTTATGCCTGTCTAATATGAATTATTCAGGCTGTCTTTCCAAATCATCATGGTCATCATCTATCCCACGGTCATCCAACCCCTGTTCAACAAGCTTTCTCCCTTGGCCGAGGGTGAACTCCGCAACCGCATCGAGTCTCTCGCGTCCAAGTTGAAGTTCCCGCTGAAGCACCTGTACGAGATTGACGGGTCGAAGCGTAGCTCGCATAGTAACGCGTACTTCTTTGGTCTTCCATGGGTTAGCATGACCGCTTTCGCTCGTCGTACCGCAGGCTGACATTCACGTAGAGCAAACACATTGTCATTTTCGACACGCTCATCAAAGAAAGCAAGCCTGAAGAAGTCGAAGCAGTCCTCGGTACGTGCCATCATAATTCAGGCACCTTAATTCCAATACTGACACCCGCCTCCAGCACATGAACTCGGTCACTGGTACTACATGCACCCAACCAAGATGCTCCTCGCCTCCCAACTTCACATCTTCTCCATCCTCGCGCTCTTCCCCGCCTTCATGCACGCGCCCCCCTTCCTCCGCTCCTTCGACTTCCCCAAGCACGTCGCAGCTCAGCCTCCCACCATCATCGCTTTCCTGCTCTTCCAGGTATGTGGCATTCTCTCGCTCTCCAAAGGTACCCGGTATCGCTATGGACTATGCTCATCTGTTGTTCTAGATGATCCTCATGCCCCTCGAAGCGGTCGTCGGCATCCTTATGAACGCGGCTAGCCGCCACTACGAGTACCAAGCCGACAACTTCGCCTGTCTCCTACAAGAACAGCTCAAAGCTGAGGAGATGAGCGACATGGGTGACCGTCTTGGTCGTGCGCTGGTGCAGCTGCATGTGAAGAACCTCTCGACTGTTTGGGTCGACTGGCTGTACGTCCTCTTCCTCTCCTCCTTTCATGATCTCTTTCCGTAGACGACCTATGATGCTGACGTACAACGTTTAATAGCTACTCGGCGTACCACCACTCCCACCCCACGCTCACTGAGCGACTGAAGGCGTTGGAGACGTTCAAGAGCGCTGCGGCTAAGAAGGCTCAGTAAAATCGCCAAATATGCAAGAGTAAAATTTTCTCGTAGGAATTTGCGAGCCGTGGAACTCTACATCAAACGAGGAGAACGGTTGGAATGGAGGATATTCTGGAGTAGCTGTATCGTAATTGAACATGGTCTAATTTATCTGATTCTCGAACTACTGACACTTGTTTGCTTGCGAGAGGTGGTCACAGGTGAGCTCGTCTGCCCGCATTCGTATTTATGGAATGAATTGCCAGTGGTTGTGTGTGTGTCAAGAAGGTACACCGCAGGACCCAGGTTGTTAGGGCTGCGCCTCAGTCAACCACATCTTAGGAAACCCAAGGATGAGTGCGCTCCGAGTCCGTTGCGGATCACGTCTTTGCTTTGACAATGCACCTAGAAACCCGACTACACACACGCGTTGTAAGCTGCAATGCAAGTCGGGTGAACTGTGTAAAGGAGGTGAGTGATCGTGCGTTGATGATTACAACTGTGTACTGATATGGTAGACTGTATGCCGGTGATGGATTTTTCCAGGGATGTCGGTCTTAAGCATGGAGAGCCTGAGCGATGGACTGCCTGTCCTTGCATGGCTAGTTAAGAGCGTGTGCTGAGCTGCACTGGTCCTCTTCGTTATCTAAATGGCAGTGCTAGTATCTGCGAGTATGCTAAACGCGAGGACGTTGGTGTACTCGTAATGCAACGGCACGGCGGAGGTGTCTTAGCTGGTTTCGGATACTGTCACTGGTGAATTCTGTAATATGGTGAGTAATTTTCAACCGTTGACCACTATTCAGCGTGTAACGTTCAACGCTTACTCGTTTACCATGGTCCGCAGGCTCATTCAGAGAAGAATGGAGGCGGCTCCTGTCTGTTGTATGTGGCGCTGTGAAGTAGCAGAGAATTATTATATGTCCATTCCGTGGAACACATATCGGCCTTTGGACACTGCTGTGCGGCACGAATACGTACGTCACTGCTACGATTACGCTGAGACTGGTATATTGATGCTTATAGCAGTACACCCCAGTACACGTAGGCTTCGTTGAGGTACGACTTGCTAAGGCTCAATTAATCCGGAGCTGTTCAGGTTGTGGCGTGCCCTCTATCCGTTGAAATCCAGAAACCAGCAGTGCGCTGCCACATAGCATGGCAGTGGTCTACTACACATATCCCAGGTACACCTTTGTTCTGTATTCCCTCCTTGTGGCTCTGGGTATAGGGTCAAAGGGTATAAATACCCACTGATTTCGTGTAGGGTGAATCCGTAGTCTCTCTGTCTGTAACGGTGGTGCGTACTTACTGCCTCTCACTCTCGCGTCAGGGTTTACTGACGCGCCACAGCTTAGTGTATACAGTGTCGAACTGTGCCATCCGACGTCTCAAGTCAGCTTGCCATATCATTCAGCATATTCTCGTACGTCTCACCTATATCTCCTGGCTCAATCCTCGAAGAGCTCACATCTTTTGTCGAGATCAGTTTCCTACCCATTATCAACATCAGCCACACAATGTCTGTTTCCACGTCTACGTGCACTGCGACGTTCAAGTCGACCGTGATGTCAATGTCGACGCGAGCATCTACTCTCGTAAGCCCCAGTTCATTTGTTGACTCCTGCGTGCACTGAATTAGGACTACCTTCTCCAGTCCAAGGCTCCTGTGAACAGCACGGATAAGTGCGCTGCATGTGGTAAATTCAAGGGTCCCGACGGCCATTGCGGATGCTCTCCCAAGTAATGCGTATTTCTAGCTGCACATAAGCAGATAAGAACGCGTGTATAATAATTCTCCGTAGTTTCATTCATGCCTTTGTCCAGTATTGCATGACATCTTCAAAGCTTCAGGGCTTATTGCTTCGACTATGGGCGCGTAAACCACCTGTCACAGCTGCTGTGGAGTTAACGCGAGATCGCGTAACTCTGGACGACTGGCCTACATAAACTGGTTTCTGTACATGTGTGGTAGGAGCTGCTGCGAGTCATAGGAATCGCTGATAATGTTGACGAACTGATAACAGCCGGCCGACCACCTCTGCGAACTGAAGTATCCGGGGTCCCGCACGGATTATAAATCGTCCCGCACAATGGCGTAACGGCCACTAACAGCTACCACTCTGCCGCTATCGGTATCGCGAAATGCAGGCTTCCCACACTTTGCCTCCTCACCACCATGTCCAACGTCGACGAACGGCAGCCTTTGCTGCCTCCAGCGGCGCTGGCTAGCACACCCAATCTAGACGACACCAAGAAGGGGTCCCCGCCATCATACACCGCTGCAGACGTAGAGAACCAGAATGCGAGCAATGTTGCCGGTTCTTCGGAGCAGCAGGCGGAAGAAGAGGAAGTGACTGAGGTGAAGAAGAAGAGAAGCTGGTGGACTGTTGGGTGGTATGCGCTGCTGTGGGCACTCGGAATCTTCTTCGCTGTCTTGTTCATCAAGGGCTTTATCGAAGCGGACGACGTTGAGGTGTGTATCTATTCCATTCTGCTTCGCAGGCAATATACTGAGCTGGTATTTCTTTGTCAGTTTGACCTCGGAAAGGCACTGAAGAGTGCCCTTGGAGGTGGACTGAGTGGTGCAGCTGGTATGGATTACATTCATTTCGAAATGACTTCACACTAACATGCTCCCCCAGCAATGGTCCTCCAAGTGCTCACGCTCATGCCCATACGTACTGTGATGAACTACCAATACCGCTACGGCACATCCCTAACGCAAGCCACGCGCACGCTCTACGCCGACGGCGGCTGGACACGGTACTACCAAGGTCTCCTCGCCGCACTCATCCAGGGCCCCGTCTCCCGCTTTGGAGATACAGCAGCCAACGCCGGTATCCTCGCTCTGCTGGAGTCAAACGGCTTCATGAAGAAACTGCCAGCTCTTATCAAGACGGTGTTTGCAAGTCTTGCGGCGGCGGCATTCAGGATGATCCTCACACCCGTAGACACGGTCAAGACGACCATGCAGACAGATGGAAAGCGCGGTTTGGTCATCTTGAGACAAAGGGTAATCCACCTCCTAGTTCCACGCGCAAAGACGAAAGCTCACTCACGAATAATCAGATCAAAACCTACGGTGTCGGCAGTCTCTGGTACGGCGCACTCGCGACCGCAGCCGCCACCTTCGTCGGGCACTATCCCTGGTTCGGCACCTACAACTACCTCTCCGACGTCCTCCCGCCGTCACACACCCTCGTACAGAAGCTTCTGCGCCAAGCGTTCATCGGGTTCTCCGCTTCAGTCGTCTCGGACACCGTGTCGAACTCGTTGCGGGTGGTGAAGACGTACAGACAGGTCAACGAGAGGAGAGTCGGGTATTGGGAGGCGGCGGAGGCTATTATTGCTACGGAGGGACTGAGGGGCTTGTTTGGGAGGGGGTTGAAGACGAGGATATTGGCGAATGGGTTGCAGGGGTTGATGTTCTCGATTCTGTGGAAGCTGTTCATGGATATGTGAGTGTTTGCCTTTCGTCTCTCTCTGGGAATTCGTTCTGGTGGCGTGTGCCTGTGATCATGGGCGCTGACGATGTCCCTTGGCTTTACAGCTGGAACGATCATACGAAGTAGGAGTGGGTACAAGGACCCAACGATCTGAAGACCTAGAATTAGAACTATCGGAAGAGGGGTATATCTTATCTGAATTACTAGGGTTACGTTTGCTACGGTGACTTGGCGGTGTGTAAGTGTACACACGGTGCGATCGATATCATATACTTGTCGTTGTCGGTGTGTCTGCCATTCATGACCATATTCATATCTGCTCACTCGTCTTGCTCGTTATGTGTTCCGGTGGCTCACGGATGACTCGGGCTACCGCCGAATGTTGACGGCAATATCTCGACGGGTGTGCACTCTCCATGCCGCCTTTTATTCCCCCGCTGACACTATGCAGATTCTTCGCGCCCCTTAACTATTCATCCACGTGCATGGTGGGTATGTCCCGGCAGCCATGGTGTCGTGCCCACCTGTCCATAGGCCGACTCTGAGTTCTTGTCATCCTTCTCAGCAGCGTCATCAACACCACATATTCGTCGTTGTCGGTGTGTCTGTCATTCATAACCGTATTCATACCTGCTCACTCATCTTGTTCGTTCTGTATTCCGATGGCTCACGGATAACTCGGGCTGCCGCCGAACGGTAGCGGCAATATCTCAACGGGTATGCACCCCTCATTCCACATTTTATTGCTCCGCCGACGCTACAAATCCCCTTCTTTTCTTCGCGCTCACTTCACTTACTATTTATTGTTGTACAGGGTGGGTATGTCAGTCAAGGGTTGTACTCTCGCCGAAACATCTTCTTTGTACGTGTACAACCCACAAGATATCGATTCTATACTACCAGCACATGTCGATCTCCTGTGCTTCTGCCGATCCACCGATATATATCGGACTGTGATGCAGATGAGCGGGTAAGCGACTATGGTTCGTCTCTTGTAGTGGCTACAAATCACAAAGGCAAAGTGGTGGTGCGTAAATACGCACGTGTCGGCTACGGAGTTATAGAGTGGGTGTTGGGAGAAGCCTTCGCTATTGAGAAGAACTCGAAGTCGGCTTATGGTCACGGTGCCACGGTTGTGGAGACTTCGAGTGGAACAGCCGCCAGAAGAGGGTGACAATATTAGTGGTGCGTCTTTGAGATATGTACTGCGGTTAAGCTAATGGGATATGATATGTATTTTCAGTATCTGTATTTTCAGTATTTGTATTTTCAGTGCCGACTCCCTTCCAACGGTGTCAGGATTGCGAAATGGCTCTGGGTCACGGTATGACGTGCGTTGACTGTTTATAGGGATACCCTTTCGTGACGGCATCTATCTGGAGCTATGTGGAGAGGGTGCTTGGGGGGACGACGGTTTGGCCTGGTATTTTGGGTTTACAAGTTTTTGATTATGACTGATGCGCGTTCTAATTCGTAGGCATGGCTGCGAGGATATCCTCGGGATGTTTGTTTTGAATGTGTCTCGAGCAATATGCTATCGACCACCAGCACCCTCCTAGCATGTCCGTGTTGGCATCTGAACGCGTATGGTGAGTTATTCTTCCGTAGCCCCCTTTGATACGTGCCTTTGATACGAATTCCGTGTCGCAATCACACTTCAAGGTCGATGTTCAAATGGTGAAATATCGGAACGATGTTTCTGAGTAGGTATATCTCCACGAATACAGATTATAACGAGGCGACGAGTATAATCTACTCGAGATGCAGGATTTACACCTATCTGTCCGTACGGTATTACCGGCTTTGCAATCATACCTTAAGGTTGGTGTTTAAATGTTGCAATATCGAAACGCTATCTCTGAATAGGTATACCTTCCACGGATATAGGTTATGACAGGAAAGCGGCAAGCACAATCTGAGCACAATATCACTCGATACAGGAATATCTACATCCCTCCGTCCATACGTTATGGCGAAGTCGGCTGAACACCGCTTCGGCACACCAACAAACTCAGGTCCCAGAGGTTATTTCGAGCGACGCGACTCCAAGTTACAAAAACATATTGAAGAGTCGCGTAAGTATGCGGCGTTTATTTTCGTGGTATTCTGTCGGAAAAGAATTGGCTGCAAGTCCGTTGCAGCCTTCTCTCAACTCTATGTACTAACGACGTCCTTTCGTTGTGACTAGGGTTTACAAATGTTTAAGGATCACGAGCTTTTACTAGCTTTCGTCGATGGCTCGTAGAACGCTGACGCTGGCGTATATGATATAGGTATGTATTCTGTGTGCGTTCCGTAGACATCTGGCTATGTCAGGCGTGCCGCGCAAGGATATCATGAATTCCCATTATCAGATGGAGGATCAGTACACCGATCGTTGGATGGAGTATGCTTAGAAGGTTGACTGCTCCTACCTAAACATACAGCATCTCGTCTCATTTGTCACGGCGGCCTCTAGGACAGTCTGAGCGGGATGCGGAACTCAAATTTGGATTATAAGCCGTGGAAATGGAACAGACTATGCAGTGGGAGATATTTGGATGTGGTGAGTGTGTCATTCATATTCCCCGTGTAAGCTTTTTTACATTGTAGCTTGGGGTTTCAGGTATCGTGTTGCAGGGACAGAGTGTTCGTGCCACTCTCGGTGTTCTTACCCGTGCAACTACCTGAGGTATAAGTCGGCGTTGTCTACCTTGCCGTTCTCGCAGTGGTACATCAAACAAGACATGCATGCCATATGTGCTCAACAAGATGCATTTCAAGACAATCGTTCGAAATTCCACATAGGTGCGTTCTTACTAGCTCCCAAACTCAACATTCATGACTCACAGTCCATGTCGCCATGTATTCCGCAGCCTCAAACCCAATTTTCCACTGCGTTGAAATGAATTGAAAACATCAGCGCCGTTATATCTATGCAGTTACCGTATTCGGGTGTGAGTTTTCCAAATTTGCAGTAGTGTTGTGTGCGCTCCGTTGCCAAATCTCAATCTCAATCTCACGCTCGAAGCACCCTAAATCTGCCTTTTTCTATTCTTGGAAAGTACGAGCTTACGTGCGGGGGTATCGCAATGAACGTGCGCTCTACATACAGTAAGCTATCTTATCCATCCCAATGGTGCGTGCGTTTCTGAGGTTTCACTTACCCAACAAGTAAACAAGCACTCTACAGTAACAGTGACTCGATGGCCTCGCTATTGGTGAGTATATGTAGCCACTTGCCAATATTAATGACGATATGTGTCACTTATCCGATCCCCACATCGACAGCGACTATCCGGTGGCACCGGTTGGCGGCTGCTCCTGAGTACCGACAAGCCCGTGATGCAACCATCGCAGAGGTACCCTTGACTTTACTCCACGTTATTCGATTTGCTGTGGAGATCTTCAAATAGGGTAAATACTGCGCAATCGGAAATTTGGAAGTCGAAGGAGACTTTTTAGCGACGCAGCTGGCGTCCAAGGCAAACATGAAAGATTTTCAAGACCACCAGCGCACGGAGCACGGAGCACCGAGCACCAACGTTCGTACCTGGTTTGTATATCGTCGCGCACCAACCAAACCTTGGCTGCCGTTATAGATGATCGTCATGGTCAGACTAAGTAACGTTGGCTGCTTGATGTACGGCATCCCAACACTTACGAATGGCAGGAGCATTCAAACCCAGGATTTCAAACGTTGGTGGTCTTTTCTGACTTGCTATTGATCAGCAGGTGGCTACAGCGTCCAAGTCTGCACCGGCCCAGATCGTAGTCAGCGCATCCGCGTCACTTCTCCAAGCTCAAAACCAACCTGTACTTCTCCGCTCCTTCGATGGAATATTGAGTCAATGCTTAGGCACCGAAAGGAAGCTGCAATTGAATGAACCTATTCGGTCTCAAGTTGGTGTGTACTCGCCCGGTTGATTCAGAGGCAATCAAAGTTAGCCCGCAAGGCTCGAGGGGCCATCGAAGTTAAACGACGAAGGCGTATATAGACTGCGCAATGAGCCATGTTCGTGATGAGGGAAGGTTAGACGCACACTGGCACGCCTTCCCGATGCAAATATCCTGGAGATTTTCATTCATTGTTTGTGCACTCAGCGATAAAGATATTTCTTTGATCACTGGTATACGGTAGTCATTCGTCGTGACTTCATATCCTTACTCGGGGTCCTCTTTGCGCCTGTCAACGTCCTCGTGCACTGAAACTTACTTTTTCTCACCCAAACTCTCAAATCAATGAGCAATTTCTTGGGCTTTACATTCTGGCTCTTCTCCTCCATTGTATCGATCTGATGAGCGTAGCTTGTTGCCTCCGACGCGCCCAGGATTCACCGTATTTTGATCACCCCGACCCTGCATGACTGTGTGGCGGGAGTTAGCATGCAGGCGCATCGCCGCGACCAACCGCACAGGCGCGGTCATCATCTTTCCACATCCATGGACGCCATCTTCATTTCGGTAATATCTCCTCATTTCATCTACACGTCATCTTCTCGGTTACCTTCGAGTATTTTCCACGGCATGGACCGCGGCGTCCATCGCTTCGAGCAGTGGACAGTCAGCAAGGAACTGGCAGAGTGATGATTGCCCCGTCTGATGGGATTCGGCGGTATTAGAAGGGGAGGCGTATGTCCCAGTTACACGCGCTGTACTTGCCGTTATTGAAGACGCAAGGCGAGGGAAATACTGGTTCGGGCATCGAAGTTTCCCTTGTCTCCCTTTACTCTTGACCGCCATCCTCTGCACTTTGTAGGATGCCTTCAGAGAC
>JAXQIY010000187.1:0-10185 GCA_037041695.1 Irpex sp. PG99-01B2
GGCAGCCTTTCGGCCCGGGGGTGACTACTACTACTCTGCCCGACGCGGACGTGCTGTGGAGGAACTGGTCGTATCTGGATTATGCGGCCATGATTGAAGACCCACTGCTTAGTAACGTGAGTCTCTAGTAGAATAATCTCTCATTGCGCTCATGCGTAACTGCATTTGAGGGTGTAAAATAATTTAACTTATGTTTACTTAGGTCAACGCGGTCTTCTCTTTTGCGCCAGCTTCTACTCGACGAGTCATTCCACTCGGGGTTGAAGACGTCGGATACCTAATGGGGGTTCTCTATAATACAACTAGCCTGCAATTAAATCATACGGCGCCCATAGCATCGTCCATCACCTACTCACTAATAGATCAGTACGTCGAGTGACTAGTTCATCTTGCTCAATATTCATGAACATTATTATCCAGGTTCCTCATGGAGGATTTGAACCATAGCATGACTGCCCCAAAGACTTTCCCGCCCCCGAGGATCTTACTGTCTGACTTTCAGCATAGTCTGGGGAAGGCCATGGCGGCCATCATGTGGTATGGTAAGTGCGAGCGTGTGAGCCAGTTGATAATAATGGCCACTGATAAACTACACAATCAATAGACAGAAATAAAAATCGTTCCTCGATCTATTCATACGCAGATTCTACGACTCCACAGTCCAATAATACAGGGATGGCTATAGTCGAGGTTCTTACTAATAGACTTCGTCTAAATGTGAGTGCTTCAAACAAGATCATCATACACAGTCGTTCTAAGGCAATTACAACACAGTTCAACATCATACCTGTACGTCACAGTCATATTACTTACACTCAATCGATATCTCAGACCGGATCCTACACTTTCACAGTTAGCTGTCAGTTTAGGAGTTTCGTGTGTGCTATTTGCACTCACTTTTCCACTATCGGATGGTTCCAAGGGACAGAAGGTCGCCAATGACCTAGACAGCGCAGGAATTCTGCAGTTAACATGGCTACTCGGAAACGACAGTAGATTCGCTAGGATCCGTCGTCCAGATCGCCAGGAGTTACGTCGAGCTCGGCTATTCGACGTGCAGATGAGTGCGTGGGCGGAGGACAAAGCTACTCGGGATTCGACCGATTACGAGAGCTCGGAGTTAACGGTGCTGAAATCCCGTTCTGAGGAAGAGCTTGCAGGACCTACCGGCCATGCACGACTGTGAGGAGCTGACAACCCATACACGATGGTATATCGAGCACATCCATCAAATGTTGAGATATCAAATATCTAGATACAATATTACAATTTCGCATTCAACTCTACCTCTGTCATCGTTACAGTTGAGGGTCCATCGATTCACCCAACGAGCTTGGCAACCTCAGCGTCGATGGCCTCCGGAGAAGTGGTCGACGCCCAGCGGTGAACGACCTTGCCCTCCTTGTCGATCAAGAACTTCTCAAAGTTCCACTACGAAGTGTCATCATTAGTTTGACGTTTCGAATGGAGAGGGAAAATGAAGGATGCGTACCTTGATGCGGGTGAGACCGAGGAGGCCAGACTTCTGGTCCTTGAGGTACTTGTACACCTCGTTCGTGTGGTCACCGTTGACGTCTGACTTCTTCATGAGAGGGAAGTTTACGCCGTGGTTGCGCTCGCAGAAAGTGGCAATCTCATCGTCTGTTCCAGGTTCCTGACCACCGAACTAAAGCCGAATTAAGGAGGTACGTGCACTGTTTAGTATGTGTGTGGAGTCTGAGAGAAAACAGACAGACGCACCTGGTTGCAAGGGAAACCGAGGATGACAAAGTCCTTCTCCTTGTACTTATCGTACAGAGCCTGGAGGCCCTTATATTGCGGCGTGAATCCACTAGGATCGAGTGTCTCACGTTAGAGGGCGTGTTCGCCAGGATGGAAATGTTCAAATACGGCGTACCACTTTGATGCAACATTTACGATCAGAACGACCTTTCCCCTCAGCTGCTCAAAGTCGAACACCTGGCCATTTGGCAACTCGGTCTTCAACTTGTAGAATTCAGACATCTTGCTTGCTGAGCTAGAGAAAGTCCGGGTATGTAGGTGTAGATGTTGTTGAGGACAAGATGCAGAGACAACTGGAGCGGACGAGAGGCTATATAGTCGTTGCGCAGACGATAGAGAACGTGACGAAGATGGTGGTCTGACAGAGACACAGACGCGTCCGGGCTCGGATATGCGAATAGCAGCAGTGGTCCGACGGAAGCAAAGACTGGTTGTCGACCTGAGAGTGTGATACAATTGATTTTCCAGAGCACGCATGGCGAAAACAAACACAGCCTCAGGCGTTCCTGCTCAGCTCAGCAATGCACTTGGGAGAACGTGACCGGGAGTTCCGGCTATGTTTTATCTGGGCTCTCGAAGGCCTGAGATGAGAGAACTGGAAGGTGTGTGTACGTAGCAACGTGTACAGTAAACAGCGATGAGCTTCCCGCAGTAATCAGACGGCCCGAACATGTGAATATCTCAGATAGCCTCTCGCTTAGATAAAGGAGATCTACTGCATCCCCGACCTGTCAGGAAAATTCATGACTGTGACGCTCACTGGTTAAACAAAACTTTCTCGGACTGGAAAACTAGAATGACAGAACTCGTATCACCTCCAAACCTTCTCTGACCACTTTCTTCATCCTCTTCCGCAATCGCCGATATTGCGGCAAACTTAAATCGAACTCCAATCCCCGCAAAACCGTCTCATAGGCCTGGGACTTGCATGAGAGCACGCTATGAAAGGCGTGGGTACCCAGCCTGCAACATACGAGAATCGTGGTCGTGAGCACGTGGAACGCTGGGACGCAGCAGATGTGATGCGCCGGGAGCATGGCTGACTCACCAGAGAACCACAGCCTTCGTGACTTCGCACTTGCCTCCGGACGCCTTGGCCACTTTATTCGTCGCCTTGTTACGCATGCCTGAGTAAGCGTACCTGATCATCTGACGAATTGTACCTGGGGAATGTGACGAGTTGTAAGACTTGGTTTGTATAGGAAGTCTATCAGGGTACTTTCGACGTACTCGTCAGGAAGGCAGAACGGTTCCGTGCGTCGAACTTCCAGCTTCGCAGGTAGTAGTGCATCTTCATCGCGGTGACCAGAAAGTTCTCATAGATGTTCTTATATGTTACGTGAGTTGAGTTCAGTTCTGGGTCAGTGAAGATAATGTGGCTCTTCGACTTCGCTAGTCTACGCCTTCGTGAGTTCGGAAAGCATCAGCGGTAAACGAAGGCATGCTTACTGTAACATCTTCTGCACGAACGACGCGCCCGGCTTGCGGCCAAAGTCGACCGTCAGAGAGTCCTGTAAGTCTATAATGCAATCCCTCGGTTAGAAATTGCCATCGGTCGCTCGATGAGTTACTGACAAGTCTCATTGAACCTTGAATAGTCGATCGACACGGACAAGTCTGTCATATCAATCTTGAAACCGCACCACGGAAATGCTACAATTCATCAGTCACTTGCCCAAGTTATGGAGAATGGAAACGTACCACTTTGAGTCAAATCGACGATGTTAGGCATCGACTCGTCCTCAAAGTTGGTCAGAGTCTTGTCTTGCGAGATGAAACATCCATACTCAGGATGACCTGCAAAGCCGTGCTTGTGAGGAAGGGAATGCTTCGAATATCATGAAGCAACGTACCTTGGTTCATGACCCTTAAGAATTTCTTCGCCTGTTCCAGGTCAGTCGTAATAAACATGTAGTCGTCAATGAGCCTCATTAGAACCTGTCTCCAATCGATCAGTCAGAGTCCACAGGTCATCGTCGTGCGCATGAGAGGTACGACGTACACTCTGCTCATCATCAGTGAAAATCAATTTCCGCCTCTCAAGGTCCCCGTAAAAGAACGAGCACAACAGCGAGGACAATATCGAGCCCTGAGGTATACCCACGGCCTGCCGATAATAGCTATCCCCAATCTGGTTCATACATTAGACCCATGAATAAAGTAAACAGAATGACGAAGACCATACCTTGACGATATTATCCGTGATGTGTTGCTCAAGCAACTGCAAGATCTCCCTCCTTCTCGTCGACGGGTACAGCACCTGATCCGAAAATACCGTATCCCGTAGCGTCCTAGCGAGCTGATGAGCCGTCCGCATGAAATGAGGTTGGTCATCTGTCGTAGTGCTGAACAATCAGAACTATCTTAATCTATAGTTCGGATGGAGGGGTACGTACCACCTGGCATCCCAGTCTTGACGAAGTTGCGTCTGATCTTCCCAGTGACGGAAATCACTTCGCCGTGTCGCTGGATAGAATACTCCTCTTCCGAGATGATCTCTTTGAGGATCTCGAGAAGCTTGGTCTGCTCGATCGTGTCGAAGCACGTCTGTACGTCCACTTTCACGAAATAGAGCTTTGGTCTATTATTCGTACTGAGTTACTTTCTGCTAACACAGCCGGCAGGAGAAACACACGTACAATGTCCCATCTGGCTTATCCTTCAGAAGCTTCATCTTGAACTCCTTTAACTTCGCGTAGATCTCGTTCTGTCCAAACACAGAAGCCCCGAGCAGGTGTTTTTGTGATTCCTTCTCGTACGTCAGGATGTGGAAGGCAGCACTCATGATCTGGTTAATCGATTGTGCATATTGACCGTATGCCTTTGAACCGTACAGTGAGTGAGCTGTATAGAATAGCTAATGGGAGGAAAGACGTACAGCTCCTGACGCCTTCTTCCGTTTCAAGTTGACTATCGATCGCACACCTGTCTCCTTTGGTAAAAGCCGGACGAAAGAGAACCCGAGTCGGCGCTGACGGAGGATCTCTTCTGCGTCTTGCTATACACAACATATCAGCATGATACCAGATTTATTGTTGGGAGACAAGACCATACCTTTGTAAGACGTTGGAAAGTGTTCGTACACAGTCGTTGCACCAGCGGTTTACAAAGCGTATCCCAATCGTCTTGCCGGAAATATAGTACCTTGTTCCTGAACGCGCCTGATTCCGTGACGTAGAAATTCGTCTACATAATGGGCTCATCATTCAAATGTGAATATGGTGGCGAAAAGGGATGGTCATACCCGTATCAGTGGGATCAAGAACGAGTCAAAGTACCAGAACAAGAATTCCTGCAGCAGCTCGAGCCGCTTCAGGGAATCGCTGACTGATACTCTACTCTGCTTTAGAGCACCAGGCGTGTTGGGCATAAGCCATTCGCAGTCAGACGTTCGGAAGCCTTGCAGAATCGTGTGCAATGTAAAGGTCTCGTATCGTCGCATGGAGATAAATTCCCTGATACCTGTTGTAGTAGATTAGATCGCGCAACAGGTAAATAGTAGGTGAGATCGGACTGACGACTTGTTACGAGCTTGAGATTGTACTTTGACCCCCAGAAAGACATAGGTATCACAGTCTTAGTCACCGCAACGACAAACCGGAAGACCTAATGCAGCGTAGCCAGATTGGGTCAAGATCAAATATTTTATGTCACAAGTGGACTTACCTCCGCGTACGAACACATGAACTCCGCAAAACGAGGCTTATTCTTTACCTGTGCCGCAGCAAGATTAGCCATACTGCGACCGCGACCAGAACTAGCGGAGCTGAGAAGTGGTGGACGGGCTTGAGAGTATAGGATGGTGGAGTTCTCCGCCATCATTTCCTGCAAAAATGAATCAGCGGTCTATCTGACATGCGCTTGAACTGTGCATACCAGGATAACAGTTTCGTCGAGTGTGTCTTTGACATTGGTCCCAATCTATGGTTCCTTCAGCATGAAGTGCGAGGGCTTGTTACTCGTCCAGTTCTCACCTTTGACGGACAGAGCCGCTTTAATAAGGGCTTATACCCGCATTTACTATGCCTCCACAAAATCTTGTCCAGGAGATCAAGTGCCGGCTTCACTCGCTTGGGTGTCTTACAGCTGCCAAGGGTCTATAAGAATAATATAAGTTATCCAAGACGCTTTAGGTTATTGTTAGCTAACGCGCCTTTATTTGCGCCTCACGGTCGCTATGCTCAATACTATGGCCGTTCCCGTTCTTCTCAAACGCATTAGGAAGGCCATACTGCCGAGGGAATACATGCTTCGACAGATGCCTCGCCGCTGCCTCGCTCTTCCGCGGGTCTGGGCGGACGGGTATTCGTGAGCCATGTTGAGACGGGGCAAGCTGGTTGAATACGTCTAAATCGAACCACAGTTAGGACTCAATAACATTAAGCTTTGATTGTCAAATCCTCACGTCGTGTTGGAAACCCGAACGCTATGTGATTGGTCCGAGAAACTCGATCTGGCCGGCGGTAGAATACTCGAAGGCGGGAGATGCTGATCTGCACCGGACTGTTTGTTGTTTGATTAATGCGGAACCAAGGGGTAGGAAGCACTGGTACGGTACCTTCTTTGAGAGACAACAGGCTTTTTTATTGCACCATTCTCCCCACAAGATATCGCTGTTCGAGCTCGTTTGCGAGGGGGCTCGTCAGAATGAACATCCTGGTCTTTCCTCTTCGGCGCAGGAGAGTGGGAAGAGCTTTCCGTTTCCATGACCGTTGGACGGGTCCTGACAGATGCTTCCACGGGCACTGGGAGGTCAATGATCGGTTCTCCAGTGACCTGGCAAAGACAGTCGTTGGGGAGTGCAATGAAGATCGAGGTCTCAGTTAGGAGGTGCAGAGTTATATCTACGCCCAGTCTAATAATATATTAGTCAGAGAGCAGGTCTTAGAAATCAAGCTGCGGACCTTTCATATAAAGTATTCCATTCCGGAAGCTGAAAAACTGTGATGGTCGTGTTAATAAAGAAGTTCACTAGGCTGGGGCCACCGGCGCCTTTGATTGAGCCGCCCTACACAAATCATGTTCTCAAATTCCACCGCTGACGGTTTCATGATACGAGAGCTTACCAGCCTATAGCCTGCTGTCAGAATGTTCTTCGTAGACGACTTTGCTTTAAGCAAATTAATCTGTCCTCGCTCGACAACCTGGGAATCGTTTCGGTGATGAGCGCGTAGAAGGATGACAAAGACGAATGTACCTCTCGCAGATGGCCTACTGGAGGAGCTATTTGCAGATCCTTACATTTCTTATCGCTAAAACGCGTAGCAACAACTGTCTCTCGTAAGAACTTGCGATACTTTAACGTGTCAGTTTCGTGTGTGAGCGCGTCTCGTCGCGTCGCGTCACCGCCGTGGCCAACAAGACTTGCAACATAGTCTTTCAGCCTCTTCACCGTTGGATAATAAGCAGATAGAATTCCATCTGTTACTCGCAATGTTCCAGAGTTCATAGCTGCTGCGCCATCAGCGGGGTGATGAGCGCAACGATGGGAAATTCACTTGGTGAGTGGGAAGAGACAGGTGCGTGACGTGACCCACGGCCACAGCGTGTGATCAATCGCGTTCACCACATCACGCGCACGCGTCACGCTTGCAGTCACGATAACAGTCACCAATGATTTCGCCCTAAAGTCCAAGAAACAAGTCATATACATGGTTCAAAACATGGAAAGCAATTCGATAGTTTATACAACAGATAGATTTAAATCACGGGTCGGGATTCGGACTATGAGCTCGATTCTTCGGTGGACTTTGCACTCTTGTCGCGATTCAAGAAGCCTATACACAAACATATGTGTTAACTCGAAGAGCATCGCCTAACGAGGATATACATACCCTTAAACCTTTTGTTGTACTCCTTCTCACGAACCTTTTCGGCTGCCCGCAATCGGGTCAGCTCTGCCTGGATGATAGGACCGTCTATATTCATCGCAAGGTGAGTAAAAGATGGTGCACTGGTGACTAAAGCACATTAGCACACCTGGAGGGTCCTCCTTCAAGAGCTCCGTCAGCATGGCCTCTGCTTTTTCAAAGTAACCAAGCTCTCCCAAAGCCTTCGCCTTTCTGAAGAGAGCCTTGGAGTTCTTTGAATTCTTCGCAAGGGCCTAGCCATGGATGTTAGCATTGATTAACGGATATCATGGTATGTGGTGTACCTTGTCAGCCGTCTCAACTGCACGCTTCCAGTTGTTTTTCTTGATATGACAAGCAGCCATATTAGAATAGATCTTCTCGAGGAGCTCGTCCGCCTGTAGATGATGATCAGCTTAGGACTACGATCGAACAGACAGGCCACACTTACTTCCGTCTTCGGTTTCGCCTCCGCAGATTCATCTACGACATCTCCGCCTTTGTCTCTGGCCATTGCAGATTCCACGTTCCTTGAAAGGCCAGTTCAGATCGTCATCTCGAACTAAGGATATCAACACTACGCACTTTGTAATGCCATTAAGGTACATCAATGCCTACAGAAGAAGATCGGTAAGGTTTTTCAAGGCAATAGACAAACAGAACATACCTCATGGTATGACCTAAGAGCTATTAGAACGAAGCACAATGTATGAGTCGTCATCAAGTATCCCTAGACGGAACATTGCTAACGGGGTGGCGGACCATACCATTCACGACCTCTCCCTTCTTGAACGCCTCATCAGCGACACCTTTCTTCTCCTTCGCTATAGCGATCTTCGCTTCTGTGTCCATTTATGTCCGATTACTTTAATGAGATATGAGAGGGAGGTCAAAGTGGTAAGGATGGATGAGTGGCAGAGGCACTATAAAGTCGCAGTACACATACAAGGTAGATCTGAGCGCCGGATGTAATTGGCTGAGCCTGAGAGGACGCTCTATGGCGTCTAAGTACACTCACCTTCGACAACTCCCGAACCAGCAACACCGACGTCGAGAGCGGCCGGCCCACCTACTCACATCCAACCGACCAGTCATGTCGTTACTCACAAACATCCTTGGGTTCTCTCTCTTCGGTCTGGCCGCTCGTTTCGGCCAGCTCGGTATCCAAAAGCGTAACTTCTTCGACAGTGAGTTCTTGCTCTCACTTTACAGGTTGTTCAGTTCTAACGAAGACATAATGTTACGAATAGATCCCGGAGGACACGCCATTGCTATGGGAGTCTTTGGCTACGTAGGCTACTGGGCACATAAATGGGATGAGCGGGCAGGAGAGTTGTTGGCGGCGAAGCGTGCGCAGATAGCGGCGCACAGACAGCAGGAGCAGCAGGCTGCTGCGTCGTCAGAGGCTTAGACATATTTTGTGAGTTTTGTTTGCAATATCCGGCTCCACTCGCGCTGAACGTGTTTTCTAGTTTTATTGCTTTCAATGATATGACCATTTAGGCAATCCTTGTGCGAGACATATTCGGATGGAGACGGATACACGCTGTACTGCGTTTCTATCCTCACCACAGTCGCAAACCTACTCGTATACCCTGCCAGCAGCTTGTGATCGCAGCAACAAAACTCGAAGGTTCTCATCTACGAAAGAATAATCGTTGTTCATTGCGTACGGCCCGAATATCAAGCCATTGAACAGCCAGCGGTATGCACAATATGGAGGGAAATTCGAAGAATTGTACCAGGCTGTAAGATCCTGAGCCCCGAAGGTTGAACGTGTCTACTCTGCCTTGGGGAGACTACCAGGCTGCTACTAAGTCACCAGGTAACGTGCGAGGACTGCGTCTGAGGCTGAAGCTTTGGTACAGCCAGAGGCATAGAGGTACGCAATATGAATGCGAAGAAGTACTCAGAGAAGATGTTATAGCTGTTAGAGTCCGGCTTGAGTCCGTCTCGAGTGACAGTTGAGTTTTGTTTTTGAACGGAACGCCTGTCAGTTTTGCTCTCGAAACCTGCGAAAACCGAACTGGAAGCGAGCAGCTACACAATACCGTCCTTATAGCATGGATACATTGGATAGATATTTGTTGTCAACCTGGGGAGCGAGCTTCGATCACACCGCACGCCCACCGCTGTATATTTTACAGGAAAATACCATTCCAACCATACAGGTACAGAACTAGTACATTCCGACAGTATTCAGTATTCAAAATTCAATTTCTATGACACAAGCAAGAAGGAGCGAAAGGCACTGTTGGATCAACAACGAAGTGGGTGGGTAAGTGAAGCAAGCAAAAAGTATAGCACAAGAGAGTGGATAGGGAGGTAAGCAAGCAATGAAGAAAGGAGTGGTGAGTGGATACGTACACGAGTGCTTCGCACGCGAAGGACTCTTAAAATGAGAGGTGGTGGATAAGAGAGTGGTAGAGTGTAAAGGAATGTGTGATGTTACTCGCTCAGGCGAGCAAAGTTGGAAAGTAATGCTGGGGTGGGGTGGGTTTGACCATGGGGGGTGGTCGATGGGGTGTGGGGGTTGTGGCGAGGGTAGGGGTAG
>JAXQIY010000188.1:0-18765 GCA_037041695.1 Irpex sp. PG99-01B2
ACCGAGTATACCATATATTGCTCATTTCTGTGACTCCTAACCGGTGAAAGATCACATATCTAGCTAAACAAAATCACTTATGAAGGATATATACCAGCCTTCAAAAGGCATCTGCAAACCGAACGACGCCATATATTAGCTGCAATCCGCAAACCGATGTTACACATATGTATAATCTGATAACCGCTTCATATTCAACATAAATGAATTGACCTATATACCAGTCACTGTGGTAGCAGATCTGCACTACATCAGCTGGGGATAGTATCCTTCCTCAATGTCATCATTTAGGTGATGTACATATAGGTAATGTCTATTTATTTCCAAGTCTTGACTGCGAGCCATATTTCAACTGGTACAATTTTGGGATGGCAAGCATGTACAATTTAGTATCTGAAATCCGGTGTATACGTAGTCACATTAGATATAGACTTATAGCGGATATGCATCTTACCTCATGAAACATTTATAAACCATGGTGTAGTCATAGATGAGATATATACCTGCGAACCGATATCAGGTTGTGCTACGAATTGATCCGCAACCGCTGATTATCAATGTATATTTACCAGCCAGTGCAACAGAGCATCTGCAAGAGATCACATCACGATAGTATGCTTGATTAATACGTCATTTGAGCTGCAAATAAAAATTTCATATATCAAGAGTTGAAATTTGTACACATTGCATACACTCAAATCACATCAATACTGACTACTTCAGTACACATGATTCATGGCCTAATTAACAAGCTATACAGGTCCAATAAAGTCTGTGATTTGCACGTGCATCTTCTACCAGGTACAATTATCATGCACCCGTTACCTCATGTGCAGCCCGGTAAATATCATATGGTACATTATCCATCTGCAAACAATGGCATATAGTCTGGTTCATGTTGTGTGTAAACCGGTACATATCGAACTATAGATATTCTTCTTCTAGTCATTTTGTATGCAAACCCGTAAAGCGCGATCTATGTATATTCTATTTCTGGTCATTTTGTATGCAGACCGTAAAGACCGAACTGAATGGTAGTCACTCCTACCTGAGAGCAGGATGTTAACCAGGTTAATAAATATGGGGACCCAGGTCATCATTGGACCATTCTGTTCATATTTCTGAGCACGAATGGCAATATATTAGAAGCCAAAAACAATATACGCAGGATCAATTATGTGCAATATCGCTCATATGTATATGTGTGTGCAAGCTGCTTCTAATATTATGCGTGTTTACTAGTAAATTTATGCAGACGAGATAGAGATCAAGAATTCAGCACTAATTATTTTATATACACTATCACACTGTATATCAATAGTATCTATGATGAATACTACCAAATGCGTCAATACGAAACACATTTCTACTGGATTTGCAAAAAGTACTTGTTAACAGCTGGCTGATGCGCCGATGCCTTTGTCCAAAACTGCCTCCACATGTATCGTTTCCCATAAGCATAGCAAGCCAGTCCCTTCCGCCCTTTCTCATCTGCATCTCTCCCTTTCTCTTCCCATTTATTTGCTTCGTTCAAGAACCAATTAGTCATCATCGCCAGATCTGCGGCACATTGCTGTACTTCTTCATCCCAACGATCACGGCGCTGCTTGGCCCGGAGCCACATGACTCTGTAAACTAAGAAGGTGCATCTAAAGTTAGTCACTCATTCCAGTTTCATGAATACAACGCCAAAACAAACATTCTTCTAACCAGTGGCTGTTTCCCTCTTTTCGCCCATCCCGGATAAGCCAAAACCAGGGAACAACATCTCGTCGTTGATTCACTCGATTCTCTTCTGTCACATCCTTGTTCACGGTGAGGTGAGCATCTTTCAGGTATTCGTACAAGCCTAGCTTGTCGGAGTCAAGCAATTTCAGAGCTTTTCTTGCCAAGCGATATGATATCACTGCCTTGTCAATCTGCGTTGCACTTCTGGTCAGTTCCGTGTGTTGTATCTGAAGCTTATACCCTGTTCACCTGAATATTAACCAGCTTTGCGTTTCCCCAGATCCTTGTTTTCCCTCTTGTGGTGGTTGATTTTGGAAGGTGTGATCTGTATATCAGTGCTTTGTGCGCAAGACCATCACGTAAAGACTCTAGTGCATCATTTGCTTGTCCCTCACGCAGTAACAACTCGTCGTTGACCCACTGCTCTAGCCGCAACTCAATGCACCGCTGTCGTCCAAGCAGAGAGGGCAGGAATAGCTCATCTGCTTGGGCCACATTCACATCACCACCTATTTCACTTGCCTCATCATCAGAGGCTACCGTGTCACGGTCATCTTCCATGTCCCTGTTGAGGTTCTGGTTTTCTTGTAATCGGCGAACAGCCACCACGTCTGCCTCCTCCTCCTCCTCCTCCTCCTCCTCCTCCTCTTCTTCTTCTTCTGCATCTGTGTCCTCTTCTTCGCTCAGGTCCACATAAATCTCATCCGGATCCGGGTCATGAAGACGGACAAATTCCTGAGGAGGCATTCCACGAACAAGGGTCTGAATTTGAGTCCAGTGTGCTTCTTCAAACGACTTTTGGGCATCTTGCATGCATTTAGCAATGGCAGAATTGAGTTTGAGCTCCTTCTGTTGAAGAGCAACTTGAACCGTAGGATTTGGATTCTTCTTGAGACGGTTCTTCTCCCAAGCCAATATTTGCCTGTCATACGTATGTTGACTGTGTCAAGACAGGGAGGACAAAACATACCTCTGTCTGTGCAAGTGAATAGCTCGATCTAGCCAGTTTATATCTGCTGCATGTCTCGTTGTTGCTGCTCGTTGGAGCAGTTGCGCCTTTAGAACTGCCTGGGAAGGAGCTGTTGCACATCTAATATTTAGGAGCTGTCAGAAATATTTTGAATACACGCACCCTTGTCCATTTTAATGTCAAATATCTTCATTGATGCACCCCGGTTTCTTACAGCCTCCCTCTCCTGCTCTTCCCAAGCCTGCTGATTTATATCTATCGGCAATGAGCGGCAAAGTTCCACAAATGCAACATTTGCTTCTGAGAGGGCTGTAACCGCTGCCTTCAGTTTAGCTGAGATGACTTTATCTGAGAAATATGGTATAAGTGGGCCCAAGTAAGGCAATATACGGATCACATTACCTAGGGAAACTAATTTGAGCCAATTGTGATCCGAAAACAGGAAGTTGAGCGCTTCAAGCCGGTGGTAAGGTGTCATGGAGCGCATTGACTGAACGATGGCCTTAATGGGGCCCCAAATGGTTTCCATGAGCTCCCCCTCAAGCTGCCCTGCCCCTAACAGATAGTTGAGAGTATGTTGCGAGTAACACTCAGCAACATGTGCAGAAAGATGGAACTTTCCAACAGCATAGCATATATCTTCCAAGGCCATAGACTCTGGCAGAGAAAGGTACGGACTTCCCAGGAGGCGTTCAGGAAATCGTTTGCGCCACTGGCAGCATACATCGTAGATTATTAACAGCGACTTCAGGCCCTCGCTATTATAACTGGCCGCCTTGCATATGCAATAATCCATGTACGCTTGCCTGTGAAAGGTAGAGTTAGACCTGCTATGCTCAGAGATTAACATGTGCAGCGAGAAAAACAACATCCAGTGATGCAGACAATAGCATATGAGAATATATGTGGTTGACATACATTGTATGTTTTCCGTTTCACATACAGGATATGCGCGCGGTCCCATATACATTGTATGTATGTTGGTCCACATACAATATATGTCCGCGGTTTCCACATACATTGTGTGTGTACGGCGTAACATACATTGCATGTGTGCTGTCTAGCACACAATATATGTTCATTGCCTATGCAAGATCTCGTTATGCGTTCGAACAGCTTTGAAATTATGCGATAGAAATTCAAGATAGCCCTTATGAAGTAGTACTCACCGTTCTCCTCCAGTCGGGAAATCAACAACTGATCCCGGAATGATGCAGCCGTGCCGTGCACAACAGGCTGCACCAATACCAGTACAGTCTTTGTGCTTGTATCGTCCCTTCTCTTGAGTATTATTTACACTTCGATGCTTGTTACACGTCGATTTCTATTTCAAAACATTGAGCAGTACACATAGTGATACTCATAATCAACGCACCTCTTGGTACTCCTTGGCGGTGGCCAGATGTTTCTTGTACTGTGTCTGATCAGCGACATAAGTTTCATTGCCCATTAGAAGCACATCTAATGCTGCATTCCGGGATGCGCTTTTAAGATGGTCCGCGCTAAAGAATCCATCAACTGTTAAAGATCGTTGATAGAGCCAGCTGAACAGGTTGTTAGCAATATTTGATATCACTTTTCACAAAAGTTCGAACTTACCGCCTGGGATCTGAAGCCCACTCTGGAGGCATGTTGATACCTGGTTGCGGACATGCAGCACAAAAGAGTATAGAGTTTGAGACATCACTGTCTTTGTCCTCCCATGCTCCTCTCCGCTTCAAAGATTTCAGCAAGCGCCAGCAGCGGGATACCCTCATGAATTCCCGATAGCGATTCTAAATCCTAAATTAGTACCAGTGCAGCCGTTGCTGATATTTGAACATACTGGTACATCATCTGGAAACGCATTGTTTGTTCTCCGCTTTATCTTCGCCCAGAATGCATTTCCCGTCATCTTACAGGCCGTTGACTCCAAGAGGTAGTCATCCAACGTCTGGAAGGTGAACACCGTAGCAACATTTTCATACGACGCAGGGAATAGCCGAGCTTGTACTAGCTGCTCCAGAGTTGACTTCGCATTTCGACAGGTACAGAAGTGGAAGTAGTGATGTGAAATCCCGGTCGAATCCACAACAAGAATCTTCGTGTAGGTCTCCTCCACTTGAGCCCCCTCCTGCTCTCCCTGAACCATTCGTTCATCCTCCCATGCTCCTTCTTCTTCCGCTAGTGGACAATGACAGGGACTGCCATAATGACCAAGGTACCAGACATGTCCTATGTAATGTAACTCTCTCTTGACGAAGTACTTTCCAGTGAACTGTTGGACCCGATGGGTGTGTAGGTTCCGATGCTCTCGCAGACAACATGCTTTGCATGACATCCGCTCATATGGACAGTCCTTGCAGCGATACTTCCCTGCTTCACCACAAACACACTCCATATCTGTCGGTGGAGCTTCCCTTTCATACAAGCCTTGTAGAAAGGTGTTTTTATGCGGTAGCCAGTCCGACAAAAAACTGTGCTGTGTCTGCATAACTATTAGATTTGTCCCAAGCCACATATTCTAGCATACCTTGGTTGGCTTGCGTGCACGTTCATCAATATCCTGGTTGACCAGTCCTTCTGGCTGTGGGAGAGGGGACACATTCCTTGCTGGAGGAGAGCGACGTCGAGGAATGACCTTGCGACGTTTCTTTGACGGAACTCCAGCAGGTTCAAGTTCAGGTTTGAGCCGAAATCTGGTCCCTTTTGAACTATGATTCTCCCTCATGGAATATACTTGAACAGCTGGCTGCTTTGGTAGTTTCATGGATAATAGCAGCGGAGATCATGGAGGTGTTGGTGAGTTATGACACGTCACACGCGCTTAATTTTAATATCATAAGACATGTACGTAATTGAAGGGAGAAAGGAAGAAAAATTGGAAGTTACAACTCTTCTAAAACTTATGACTATTTCTAGTGAGGAATCCAGAGTTAAAATGCTTGGCGTAGTCATTTAGGAATGGAGGATTTCCAGGATTGACACCCATCCTCTCAGCAACAAGGAATCTACTGTAGTGCGCAAACACAAGGCGATCCCCACCTTCCCAGCTATGAACTGCATGCTGAAGACTACTTCCAGCAATAAGACAGGCATCTCCAGGACAGTATCGGATCTTAGCTCCCAGATCTGCGATGTCAAGGTAGCAATCCGTATCTGTGCCACAGCTAACAAGCAAATCGTACCATCCTGGCCTGCTAGCACGATCACGATGTGGAGGAGTCATGCGGTTTGCAATGACCGTTATTCCTGAAAAGACTGACGTCCAGAGTTGACTCATAGGATAGACCTTCTTGACGTGAAGTCCCATAAGACTGTTCTGGACCATCTTCAGTCCAGCACGGAACTGGTCAGTAGCTGTGAGTGCAGCTGTTGCGTTGAGAAGATATTCAGCAGCTTGAATGCCGTGAAGCCAGCGGGGAACACTTTTGTTCTCCAGCAACGGACTTTGATATATTTGGTCATTGGTGGACTAGTGCCAGGATTGAGATCTACAACATTTATTCAATTCGTAGGACTCACCTCATGGCCTTGAGCGAACCAACAAACTGAAATGTCCATAACCCCTCGTAATGAGAGACTGTCTGTAGATTGATACAGATCTGGATGCCCACGCCATGGGCCATCTACGTGTCCTATGCCTTGTTTCAGGACCATGGAGATCTGTGAGCAGGCGTCACGGAGCTGATCCTTGAAGGCAGTAAGCAAAGAAAACCGCGGTATCATGCAGCAACATACCAGATGAAAAGGCATCAATAATTTAGGCAACACCCAAACGATGATTTGGCCGAACTGATCCACCACAACAGCTGGCTGCTCTATAACCCCAAGCTCAGCTTTTGGGAAGCAACGGCTACTATGTTGCTGAGCAGTATGTGTCGGCTTCACACGGAATGCCTTGGCCTTCTGAGACCAAGCTTCCATTCCCCAAGGTACGCGATCTATAGATTTGTCAGATTGGCATAATGTAAAAAAGAGAACCACCGTAAAGGAAGAAGCGCGTTGTTCAGGTGATGAATGTATCCATTCATACCAGAAAGGGACCAGTCCAGTCGCATAAGCATCAAGGTCAGCAGGGGTCTAATGACGCTGTTGGTAGAATATGAATCGGCTTGAAGATGAATCGTGTATGAAATGGATACATCGGTTAACAGTTACCATAAGGCTGTATGAGATATGCGGTGTATGCATATAACCAATGGCCCGTGAAAGGTACGTCGGATCACAAATGGATCATGTATGCATTGCATCGACCGGTACACAGCCATTACATGTGCACCATATTTCGTGGGCTGCAGATGAAGTTTGGCACAAAAAACCCTCATCCGTATCCCACATGGTCCATGTGGAAATAAAATCTGCCAGTCTGCACCTAGTCCACCTCGGAATGTATCATCCCAATTGCAGATGCTTTGGCCCAACAAACAAATATAGCAGCTCATAGATGCACCATCTGCATATCACACAGAGCATACTATGGAAAACATCAGAGAGCATAGATCACATGGATCATGTATATGTTATGCCTGGCGCTCTGCACGCCATAATTGTTGCCTCCCCAGTCATGAACACCAATGAATGAGCATATGTTGAATACCCCGGCCCTTCCAGTCACGTGTATGCATAGGGCTCAGAAGGACACACACATGTACGTCATGATATTGAACTATCATGTGCGGACTATCTCGTAAATAAAATATCTGGAGCCCGGTAAATTTGGGCTCCAGCTATTTCATTTGCTTGTTATGCCGATTGTTCCACATTCAATGGGTCAAGGTGTGTATTTCCCGGTTTCCATATAGTCTCTGTACTCGATATGCTTCGCGTCCAAGATATACCATGTCCAACGCGTATCCACCGGTGTCTAGACCATGACGAGAAGAAGAAATACCCGGTTTGCACAAGTGCAGTTCAGTGGTATATATGATGGCTCGCAGATGAGCCATTTGTATATTGCAACGGTCGGGCAGCCGTCATGATATTGGGCTAGCAGATACTGTATATGCGGCACCGGCTCGCACATATAGCATTTGCATATTGCACCGGCAGATAATTGGACAGTATGAGAATGAAAATAGGACTCACATGGATTCAAGACTGCGCACGCCACACTTATACATATATACTCCAACGCCAGGCTACGAGGACCTTGCTCCTTCCGGAAATTGCCCATAAGGTCACGATAAATGTCTTCCCTCTTGCCACGCAGGTACTTGAGAACGACAGCTTGTTCTCTACCACCTTTGGAGGTGGAAGAAGGAGGTCGACGGTTAGAACGTTCATAGAAGCCGGTTGCTTCCTGCAAGATTTCTCGAAGTCGGAGATGAAGGGAATCTTGTAGCTCTGGCAAACTAAATGAAAAGATCAGTCACTGCACCACTGATACAAAGAATTACGATGTTCACCCGTCCATACTACTTGCTGTATGCATCAGTCCTGGCGTCCTGGGAGCTGCGAGCAAAGCAACAATTATGTCGATCAGATCGAATCGAGTAACCTAGCGCCGGTTCACGTGCGCATTTATAGCAGGCAAAATTGTGTTTTAGAAGATGCTCGTAAACCAGCCTCTGCACTCGTACCTCATACTAGGTTCTAGAACTCAAACGGGGCATTCCGAATTTCCAGCAAGAGATAAATCATATTCCATGTATTTTACAGAAACGCACAGTAGAACGACAAGCTGAACACATCAAAGATTACCCTTCTTCCACTTGCCCTTGTTGCCACGAGCGACTAGATCAAGCTGATAGATGTTTGTGATAGTGAGACTGTTCTCGCAGCGGCGTTTCTTTGCAGTATAGCCCTTGCAATGGAAGACGATGTCTTTGGTCTTCTCGTTAGTGGTCCCACGGTCCCAGGGGAAGGGCGACATGCACTTCGGGCATTGGTAAGGAAGAGTCTGACCCCAGGGACGAACCACAGGCTCAGTCCATGCGTAGCGAACGGGAGTCTTGTTCGGGCGAATCCAGATGATATTCGTGTGACGCCCAACGGAGTAGCACTGATCCAAAAGGCACTCGATATCATTGTCGGCATCCTGTCCATGGAGCAGAGCAGTGTCCACATACTCCTGGGCGAGGGGGAAGATGAACTGCGAGATTAAGCCCTTGGTAGTGAACGCAAACGTGTGGTTGATGTCATAGCTATAGTGCTTGCATGAGTAAAAACAAATACTCATGCACTGCAGAACACATACCGCTTCGCTGCGTCACAAACGGCTGACTTTGACTCATCATACTCCATGAGGCCGCCGCATGCTAAGATGAACAGTGTTTTGTTGACACCGTTCATAGACTTAAGAGCATCGCCCAATATATAGTCGAAAAACTATGACACTTGAGTCTCGATTGATACGACGGGAACATAGATGGGCTCACTTGATCGACCGGTGCGGACTCGTTGGGATTCATGAAGAGATCACCACGGTCATCGTCGGCATGCGTACAGATGAACATCAACACGTGGTCGAAGCTAGGCAGTGTGCGGTTAGCACCGACAACACTTACTGAAATAAGGAAAAGCGCACCTTCTTGAGCCTTTCGCGAGTTTGTGAAGAGCCTTTGCTGCCTCATCGCATGGGTGATCGTCGTCAACCTGCAGCTCGAACTCACGATAATCGAGGTCGTCCGCATGCGCATGCTTGAGGTACCATGCTTGTAAGTACTCGTGCATGAGTGCACCTGGGCCACCTCTAAAGTAGATGCCTGTAAGGCAAATATTTATAATCAGAATTCGAGGGAGCGATACACGCTCTGCGATGTGGGAGAAGCATTGGGGCTTCAAAGCCAGGCCCTTCGGGAAATAGGGCTTGCTGCTGGCAAGGTAAAGGCCCTTCAAGGCAAGGTAAGTCTATGTCAGAACCGAGATTAATGCGTAACATACCATATAAGGCGTGGGACCGTTATTGATTCTCTTAGTCCTTCTCTCACAAGGTGGGCAGGTAAATGTGCAGTCCTCCATGACTTCAATTGGCACCTTCGCCAGGTCTGGAGCGCATGACGTACACACACAGCTGCCGCACTCACACTCAATTAGTGTGCCGCCGTTGTTGCAGATGCAGCACCACTGAGAAACGTCAGTAACATTCGTGATAACGGACACAAAACCATACCGTAGCACTGGCTTTAGCATGTGTAGGTGCAGTCTTCTTACGCTGGCCCTGCACATCATTGTCGGTGTGCTAGTTCCCGCGTACCGTGCTGCAATGAGTACCGTGCCGTGCAATAGGATAGTAAGTACTCACCGCTCTTTTCCTTGTTGATGCTTTTATATCTGCGAGCGCGACAGACTCGTCGGAGTCCTCATCCATCTCCATGGCTTGGGGCTCAACGTGAGAGTTGCCGGTTGCCGTTCCCCTGCCAGACGTCTTTTGACCGAGTGCTTTGCGTACGGAGGTGCCGCCTGTTGCTTTCTTCGCACTCATCTTCGTTTTAGCCATGCTGAGCGAGTGAGCGAGTGCAGTTGCAGTAGGGAGACGGAATGGAGCACAAAGCAGGATGTAGAAGGGTGTCCGGTTGGCAGATGAGCCAAGCAACTGCCAGCTGGCGGCGGGCAGACAGTTTATGTAAATTCTCACGATCACGTGACCTGATCGGAACAGCGGAACATCACACCGAGCGGGGGTTGATGCTCTAACTTAGCAGGAACATATTTATATTCTTTTACATGGAAAGCAATGCAACGAGCAGGATACACAGATGCAACATGACTGGCCAGGTCATGTCGCATCTGTGCATCCATTGAATTACAAGTAATCTACGTATAACAAAACCTTTCGGAGCATGAAGTACTTGGAATATCCTGCGGAATTAAGTATGCAAGTGTCAGAGTAGAACACGGCGCTCAGATGAACGGTGAGACATACCAAATTACAGGTGTTGTGGATACTGGTCGACATGTCGCTTGCGAGCTGCAAGAATCAGAACGGTATCAGTATAGCACTTGAAACGGACTAATGCTTACCCGATTTATGCCGTCTTTGTCGTCCAATCGCTGTAGAGGGCATTCAATGGGAGACCTTCAATACTTAGGGAGCCTCACCGAAGTATGCGCGTGGAAACTAAATGATTTTACCAAGGGGTTAGTAGAGGCGGTAACAGGCAACCAGATTTATAACTTACACACAAGGGAACATCGGTTGCGTAGGCACTGATGCTACTCGAGAACCGAGGCATACCAGAACGAACGTGGGCGGACGGATAGCGGGGGAAACCGCACAACCTGCTGACGCTGCTTGAGACAAGGCGTACCAGCGTGAAAGCTAGAGGAACCATCCATGATGGATGATTGCAAGAAGGCCAGGGTGAGGCGGAGCACGGAATGAGCACCGTCCTGCACGCCAGACCAATCAACTGGCACAGAACCGGGGTGACGTAGAGCAAGGCATAAGTGCCAAGCACACATACGCCACCGATCAACCGGTGTTGTCGAGGTGAGGCGGAGTGCGACATGAGACATCGCACAAACACACCTCACCAATAACTCGACAAAATATGTCCGGGGGAAGGCGAAGCGAGGAATAAATACCACGCAACACGCCTTCCCGATAAGCCGGAACAGAACCGGGGNCGATCAACCGGTGTTGTCGAGGTGAGGCGGAGTGCGACATGAGACATCGCACAAACACACCTCACCAATAACTCGACGAAATATGTCCGGGGGAAGGCGAAGCGAGGAATAAATACCACGCAACACGCCTTCCCGATAAGCCGGAACAGAACCGGGGTGACGCAGAGCAAGGCATAACCGCCATGCAGACATACGCCACCGATAAACCGGTGATACCAGGGTGAGGAGGGGCAAGGAATGAAGACCATGCCGACACTCCTCACCGATGAGCTGGCCATTGTATCCACGCCCTCATGCGACCCTTGACCGCTGCCACGTCACTACGCACCTGCTCAGTTTGGAAGACTAGGCATGCTACTTGCTGCAGACAAGTAGCACGCCTAGGGTCCCAGGGCACTCCAAGATTCCCAATTGGGCCTTCGTCGTGTACTTCTTGGCCGACTACAATCCACATCCAATTAGCCGGTCCCGTTCACTAAGTGAAAACCTCTCACATTCCCCGTTGCTCCTCTTGTCTGGTAATCCGCTTCTACAGCCCGCATCCCCCTCTCCACGCGCGTGAACGAGCTCGCCAACGGGCCTCCCGATCTCGCACAGCCCTTCGTGGTGTTGCGGGTAGTCTTGCTGCCCCATCGGAGGGGCTGGTCAGAGATAGAGCGGATGGGACGGTCGAGGGCTTCATCGACCACGAAGCCCTCGACCACCTGGTGGTGTACTGCGTTAGTGTGCGTGAGAAGAAGAAAATAAAGGATGCCGCACCTTGCTCGTGGTTGTCGAAGACTTCGAGGCGGTGCCCATTAGCGGGCCCATTCTCGTTTGCAATGTCAAACATGCGTTTGATGAACTCGGACATGAGTTCGTCATGTGTGTGTTTGACCTCGAGGCCGTATCATTCGTCACGACAAGACGGTTTCAGAGTAAACAACGCACCAGAAAACAAGCGACCTGATACGTATACCGATAGAGACATATGGATTTAGCCACAGAAGTACAAGTTCAAGAGATAGAAGCGTACCGGAGGGCATGCTTAATGCACATGGATGGTGGAATGTGAAGTGGTGACAAGACGCAGACCCTCGATGGGTCGCCAGAAGAAAAGGAAGTTGATAATTTGTACATGTTTGGTGCATCATGTGACCGCTACTTGGCATACCCGGCCCACCGGGCCCGTTGCTATGCGCTTTGTATATGCAGCGACACGTATCTTAACTGCAAACCGCGAGCTACGTACCAACATGGTAAGCGTATGGACTGTCCCGTATGCATATAATTCAAAGCACTTACTCCTCTCTAGGCTCGTATCACCAATAAGGATCACGACCTCCATGACGAGGAGGAGCAGACATCGTCCCACGACGAGGAGGAAGAGGAGAAGATGTCGTCCAACGAGGAGGAGGAAGACGACGGAGGTTCCTCTGGCGATGATTACAAGCCTGACCAGGACTCGGACGAGGAGGATGAGCTTCTGCCATCCGGTGAAAGCGCTGAGCGTGACTCGTCTGACGACGACGAGCAGCAGCAGTTGAGCGACGACGACGATGCGGGCGCCCCACGTGGCAAAGTGTGGGTGCGGCCGGCGTATCTCCCCCTCCTCGAGAAAGCCTACACAAAGTACGAGGAGGATATCGGCGATCGTGACACTACCGTTGCAGATCTTGTTGACGAAATCGAAGCGATCGCGGAGGAGAATGGTTGGAAGGTCCCCGGCACCCTCCACCGGGTAAGTTCTAATCGCTTCTGCTTTGCTCGTGGACTTACAATCTATGTCAGAGTTGTATCAACTGGTTCAACAACAAGAGACGGTTGGATAGCAAGGGAGGGGGAAAGTCCTCAAAGCCGCGAAAGCCCAAGGGAGAGGAGAAGCTGGATGGGAAGTTGATAACGTACGAGAAAGCGGTGAAACAACTCTTCCGCACGGAGATCAACGTCATCATGGATAAGATGTACAAGAAGTACGTGACAACAACTGAAGATGTCAAACGCAAGCCCAAGTGCTCGTTCTTCGCCGCCGCGGCCAGTAAGTTCAGGGGGGACATGTCAGATGAGGACAAAGAAAAGGTTCGAAAGTACATTGCGGAGGTGAATTCAGGGGTTGGCAAAGCTTTCAATCTGAGTCGGTGAGTATCTATGGTTTGAGCCGTGAGTTAATGCTGATATATCGGTCTTCTAGCGGTCAATCCACTTATGGCATCTCGCGGATCAAGGACTTCGTGGCAGAGATGAAGCAATCTGGTCTGCATTTGACGGTGCTGGTGGGATGGCACACTGAAGAGGGCCCAGTCGGCGTTACAACGTAAGCATCCCATTCAACCAGTCTACCGTCTCATCGCTGACAAAGCCTTCACGATGCCCACAGCGTCGAGGCTTCTATGCCTCATGCGGCTGGCTTTACTGAACGTCCGGCCTTCACGGCCATTCAGAAAGCATTCAACTCCTTTGCGAGCGACGCACTGTGTAAGTGATTATCGTTTCAATTAAACCGAGTAATTTCTCATTACTCAAAAGCCGTCGATGAATCCAAATTCCTGGAGGAGAACCGAGACCGCATCCATCGGACATCAGCATGGCAAGAAGACGGTGGCAAGTGGCACCTACCAACTAAAGGTGACGGGTGGTGCCCCATCCCGGCAGCGTGGCCTCCAGGATTCCCTGTTAGAGAGAAGCAGGACATCATTAGATGTGTGATAAACCAGCGCTATCGTGAGTGTTCTCTCGAACATGTCTTCTCTTGGATTCTGATTAAGATTTACGGTAGAATTTGCATGTCGTAACCGAACAGCTAAAGCTCCGTTCACAACCCTCCAAAACAAGTCGGTCCACACGAAGTTCATCAAGCCGACGCATCTGCCACACGGCGTATGGATCAAGGACCCGTCGCACTTGAGAGATGAGGAGTGTCATAAGCTACTCAAGCACTGGAACAGACGAATCGCGGCCGGGAAGGTAGCGTTCCAATTCAGGGCTGTGTCGCAGGATCATTTGAAGGGAGAAGGCCCTGCACGCTCGTATACCGGGGACGATTGGGCGGCTGACTTTGCAATCGTTGGCTGGGACCAGGTAACGGTTTTTGCTGTGACAGGTTGATCATGGTGCTGACTTTGTGATAGGGTTCATCGACGAAGGCTCAAGCGGAGAAACGGAACGCAATAGTACGCACCGATGCCCCTGCGACCGATGATTCTGATGACGAGGAGCCTGCGCCTAAGGTAAATTTTTTTCTGTGGTAACTAAGCATATAGTATCTATGCATTAACACACTTTTTAGGTCGTCGCCAAGAGACAGGACAAGGGGAAAGGAAAACTTGCTGCACCTAAGGTAGTTATTTTTTGTCGTAACTAAGCTTATAGGATCTATGCATTAACACACTATTTAGGGCGTTGTCAGGAGACAGGATAAGGGGAAAGAAAAGCTTCCTGCAGCTACGCACGCATCCCCTGGCAAATCAAAGCTAGCCTCTCGGGCATTGGTGAGTGTATCACAGTTTCCTCGGAATCATTGCGCTGACAGGTATGACTCCTATCTAGTGGTCTCGAACCTCGACAATGTGGTTGGACGATTCACAATTGACCGAGGGACTATCAGAGGGTGTTGCGGCTGGCGAGATTATTTCCATGACTGCTATGACCGCGGAGATGATCACCGATACGTCCTCGGATGCCGAAATAGAGAAAGCCAGACGTGAAACCGTGAAGTCACATGAACTAGAATGGTACAAGACCAGGGCAATACTTCTTGATGGTAATGGTGAGCCACGTCGCCAATTGATGGAGAGGATCAGGGTTGCGTGGGAGGTCGAGCCTCAGTACCAAATTCAGTTCGCAGCTCGGCTCGGTGACGATTGCTTGTCGGGCGTGGCTTGGCGTATCATCTCGCGATATGTACTCACAACGCCAGTAAGTACTCTTCGTTTTTCACTATTTTGTTAAGACATGTTTTGATTGACGGTCTTTCCAGATCGGTGCTCTCCATCATCCTGCTGACGTGCAGGATGCCAATAACGCTCTGGAACCACTCTGGACATGGGCTTGTGACCTGAACGAACCAGAGGCGGGCTGGCATGCGCCAAACAGCCTGGCCTTTGAGATGTCCATGGAATATGTCAAGGCTGTCAATATCGTTGCTCGGCAGAACCGCGAGCAGAAGACCCTCATCCTCCTAAATCTTGCCTTCGTCGCACGTGGGTTTCTTAAGGCTTCCACTATAGGCTGGGCGGATGGCAGTCAGCGTGCGGAAGGTAGTTCTCGAGTAACATCTCGTACGCCCATCGAGTATTTCGAATTCTGCCTAGCTCTTATCCGTCTGGCGAGGGCCATATGGCTATCTGTCTCCGCTTCGCATCTGGCGCGTGATCCGCACTACACGGATTGCTGGCTTCAGGCGTTGGACGACAATGACAGAGAGATCTCGGACGACATCCGTCACATTCTGCAGCAACCCCAGGGAGATACAGATGGGCATGGTAGCTCAACTGGTCCGTCTGCCAATGCTCTGCCACCATCCGACGCCGTCTCTGCTGCAGTCCCTGGCACCTCGTCCACCACTCATCTCCCACCTGTCACCTCCACACCTGTTGCAAGTGTCATTCCTAATGCAAAGCCCGTGCTGGACAATCTGGACGCCGGAAATCCTTCACCTGCTGGTACTCAAAACGGAGGTGCTCCATCTCAATCTTCCTCCACTTCCCCGCTTCCTCCGAATGCTCCTCCGGGTGAACTTCATACTGCCGTCTCTCGTCATCCCTCCGTAGCTGGGCTCTCCACCCTCGCTCCACCACTATCGTCACCAGCTACTCCCAGCCGAACATCTCCTGAGCGTGCTGTCCCCAGCCTGACTGCTGGTATGCCTGAGGAGCATAATGCCACTCCACCTGACAGTGCCTCGGTCATCCAACACTCTGCCTCCTCTGAAACAGGCGGTGCCACATCTATCGCCGACGCTGCTATTTCTCATCCTAATCCTTCCGGCATCGTCACCGACCCCGTGGTCCACACAGCAACAGGCCCGACATCAGAATCCCAACCGGGCAGTACTGCTGCTTCTGTCGCCCCATGCCCTCCTCCTCCGGAGCCTCGTCAGACACGTCGCTCAAAACGAAAAGCCGAAGAGTTGGAAATACAAAACGTGTCGGAGTCTCGTAAAATGCAGCTGCGCCCGTCGAAGCGTACACCGGTGAGTGCTGCCGATACTGCTAAGCCTTCCAAAAAAAGGAAGGCCGCCGATACCAAGACCAAGACCCCAAAGGGCTCTGGTACCGTCGCAAGTGGTTCTAAGTCAGTACTCATTTCGTGTTAGTTCAATGATTTTGTGCTCATTACTTTCTTCCCATAGGGTTGGCTCGAAGGCGGGTTGGAAGTCGAAGACGGTTTTGGTTAGGAAGTGACATGGTTTGCCTTGCTTATGCTCAGCTTATGCGTTTTGTCTGGATATAATACACATAATATCATCAGCTTGATCTCTCTGCGCTATGACATAATGTTTTAGGAAAAACTGAAGTCAAAGGTTGATATGGAAGTGGCTCACATATAAGCCATGATCACAAATATGGCCGGTTGCCATACAGTATAAGGCGTAACGGTTTATGTGTTGCACATAATCTATACCCATACCGGTTCGCAGTCAATTGTTGTTATGCATATCCAGTCGGTTAACATACATTCCATCTGTATGTATGTCATCTTCGTCTGCAGCTCGTCTATTTGTGAAATATACATTCGGTTACAGATGCGGAATGGTAATCGTATTCGTCGGGGTACAGACAAACTATATTATATCTATATTACAACCAGCTATGTATTTACATATAGATCGGCCCGCATATATGACATGTGCTAAATAATGTCGGCTGTCATATATAACATGAACCACATATTCGTCGTATATGAGCTATTATAAACGTACATATATATACATTGCTTACCAGATATCCGATCTGGTGGATGCGCAGATAGTTCATGTGTGTAAATATGTAGCAGCCTGCAGGCAATGCATCTGGATATATTTGACTCTCAGCTGACGTGCAACCCAGGCATCTAGTCCACGTAAAATGCACACACAATATGAGTCGGTGTTTGTATCATTGAAGGCTTTCACTTTAACAATTATTAACATTATGTCCACAAGAGCGAAGAAGAGAAACATTATGATAAATGATAGACATGGAGTTAGATCAGCAACAGTATCAAAAAGGAAAGGATATGAAAGAAAGACATCCGTAAAGACAGGGCTTCGACAAAGCAGTGATTAAAACTCAGTAAAACAACTCGAAAACAAGCAGAGCAGAGAGCTGCGGAAGGTAATGAGCGTCAGGGGAAGGTCCATGCAGGTATTAATTGGCAGAAATATCCAGGAGATCTCTGTCGTCAGCAAGGGCAAACCGACAAAAGAAATGTAAGAGGCGAACAGGAGCTGAAATGCGAGCATTTTTGATGGGAATGAATACAAAGATGGGAGGAAGGCGGCTGGGGGTCAAAGGGAGGGCGGTGAAGGAAATGGAGCTCTTGGTACCGCCAATAACACCCTTGATGACATACGGGTGCATTTGGTTCCCACATGCTGTAGTGTCATCAACGTAGATGGTTGAGCCAACACCCACTCGCTTTTCGGTGTTGCCAAGGCGCCATGACAACATTCGATCCGTGCTAAGGACTAGCAGGCGGACACCAGGGTTGTGACGGCGATTTACCGAGGTAGTGCTGGACAGAACGTCTGAGTTGTCGTCCTCAAACACACTACGTTCTGTGGTGTTCCCAGAGTTCATCCTAGCCTCAAGTAACCCGGGATATCTACCAACAGCAGCTCTCCCTCCTTCAATATCCAACATCGCAACTTCCTCTCTGTAGCTCCCAATGGCCTCCAGGGCAGCAGGAAAGGTTTGAGGGAACGAGTTTGTTGATGAAGGAGTACCAGGGCGTTGATTATGGAGTTCTCCGTAGTCATAAGAGCCACGATGAGGATCAGTTGGGTCATCAAATACATGATGGCCGGTAGCGAGGTGGTGGTTCTGATCTGCGGCTGGGTTGTCGGAACAGAGCCATGCGTAATCCCAGCTCATCGTGTCGACAGGATCGGGATAACGTTTAAGTGTGTGGGGATCATAAGGAGTAGGGCGAGGTCCGACCGACATGGTGTTGAAGTTCAAGTTGCAAATGAGCGCCTGTCGACTATGACGTGGAAAGATTTGATGGGTCCAATGCGGACTTAACGTTGTTAGGTGCCATTGAATTCAGCGGATGGCAGATATTACATGTGAATAAGCAGGAGGGTTGAACACTTGTAGTCAATTCATTTCCCTGCCACTCACTTATGCACTGAAAGTTGATCATAACAGTAGAACAGGAGTATTACATGTAAAGAGCAGTAGTGTAGTCGTCATATTAACAATGAACATTCGCAGGCAAGTATATGAATTCAACCGATCATGTTTGCAGCCAAGATGATATATATGTTGTCTGATGCTTGGTAAAACATATATACTATATAAAAACCCACAATATGGCTTATTTGTAAAACAAGGTAA
>JAXQIY010000189.1:0-10691 GCA_037041695.1 Irpex sp. PG99-01B2
CCTACTTGATCCTTTTATCTTGCTCTAGCTATGCACGTTTCTCGACCCTTCGTCGATCTGTTGTTTTTGCACCTAGTCGGACGTGGCAGTCATGTCTCGTCTTTTGTTACTTTTTTATGCTCTGTGCTCTTTTGTTATCTAGGACGTTCTCATTATTTCTTGTGATTTTGGCATGCATTTTCTGTTCTCCTTTTCCTCTGTTCCTTATACCTAGGTTTGTCATACATACAGAACTGTAGATATGAATCGGATTCGGCTTGAAGATTAGAGACGTAGCCAAGTACGAGTACTGGTATCCTCCACTCGACTACCAGTACGTATATGAAACGCAATTGATGGTGGCGGAAGCGGACACGTTCATTTCACTTGGCTTTGATCTACTATATGACATTGTCCTCATGATTCGTCCCAAATCAATGCCGCTGTTCGGACAAATATTCCAGCCACTAACCATGCGCTGCGATCATCATGCATCATGTACCGCCCCTAGGCCATCGTAGACTGTGATCCCCATTTTCTTCCGTTACGATGGTCTTCCTCTTACCCTCATCTTGTGCTTGTGTCTTTGCGCTGTGGTCAAACTGGCTAGGCTGCTGCCTCCGACGTTTCTACTATACTTGCTGAACTGGAGCCTGGAGCTACACGGGTACTTTTGGATAACTACTACTGGGACGTAGCTGCAGTTTTATTGCTCACATGCCTCTTTTCAACCTAACGAGTAAGTTGCTATCTTTCTTATGAAAGTACTTTCATGTTTACGCGTCTCTCCTTACTGCTCGCTGTAACCGCCATCGAAAAAAGTCGACGACACCAGTCCACTCATACAATACGCACCCACTGGCGTTTGGAGCGACTCGTCGCACGCCGACTCTTTATGGCAGTCATACTCGAACGGAACATTTCACGCAACTAATCACTCGGTGCGTATCCCGTCTCATTCGCGCTCGAACTCGGCGTAAAGTCAACTCTCAAACTCGAACGCCGTACTGTCTAGGATGCTACTGCTAGTCTTACTTTCAACGGGTCGGCCGTGTATCTTTACGGCGCATTCAGAGGCAACCATGTACGTCACATTCCTCCTGCTGTGAGGTCTAATATTGACCTTGTTGATTTCCAGGACGTCTACTGGGTGACTCTCGACGGAACCACCACAGTTAGAAATGGAAACGCTAATGGTGGTCCAGAGGCTTTCCAACAACTCATGTTCAGTGCGACAGGCCTAGGCAAAGACCAACACCAACTCGTATTGCAGAACAAATACACCACAGCGAGCCCGTCTTGGGTTGATGTGGATTATATACTGGTCACATCTGGAGACGGTGATCCCTCGTGAGTAATCTGTTCCCTGTTCCCTCAGTAATCATAGGTGCTTACCTACTTTTATCATTAGTACGCCGTCGATAGACACCGTACTGGATGACGGAGATCCGAGTATCACGTATTCCCACAACCAGTGGTCGGACTCGCCAAATTCACTCATCACAAACTACTACAACAACACCTATCAGTAGGGATCTTCTTGTGCTTATGCATGTATAATGTCCTTACAACTCGCAAACCTGCAGTCTAACGAACCAACCGGGCGCAACTGCAACAATATCCTTCCGGGGCAATGCGATCACTGTATACGGGGCTACGTCTGGAAACCATGGCACGTTCACTGTGGGTTTGGATGGAGGTGTTTCGACGGCGTTCAGCGGGGAAGCGTCAGCATTCCGACCACAGAATATGCTTGTGCGTCCATTCCTAGTCACGGGAGTAATATTGCTGTGCTCACAAGACATCTGTTGCTTCCAGTATTACGCGGGCGGTCTCTCGAACAACTCGCATACTTTGACCATCACAAACATCGATACAACGGGGAAGTTCTTTGATCTGGATAAAGTGGTCGTGTCGAATTGGATAGTCAAAAATACTACTGGAAGCACAAATACGTGCGTTGCTGGCTAATCCATACGAACAGCATTCTAATACACCTCTCTAGCTCTAGCACCGGCACTGACCAACCACAACATACCAGCTCAGGCTCCAAGACTAATGTTGGGGCAATTGTAGGAGGCGTCGTCGGAGGCATCGCTTTCCTTGTGCTTGTTCTACTCGCTTTGTTCTTCTTCATCCGTCGCCGCCGTCACCGTGCGACCGAATCCGCTCAACCAAACCCTGAAGCCGGCGCAGCCACGCAAGCGCAGGCTCGGAGGAACAATTTCTCGAGTTCTCAGGAGCCAATGATGGTTGAGCCTTTCGTTGCAAGTCAAACTATACCCGTACCTCACACAACCGGTGCAAGCACCATTCCCACCACCACTACCAGCTCAAGTAACTTGACTTCGCCGTGGCCGCCAGTTGGTTCGCACTACGGGGGTACAACGGAAACCTCAAGCGTCATTGATTTAACTGCTCCCAGCCTACCACCGTTGAAACAGGACACTTACGGTTACACACGGCCTCCGACACATGTTCCCTCTAACTCAGAGTACGTCTCACTCTTGATGTGGATCAAATATTGGCATCTAAACCACTAGCTGGATATAGGTCCACTAGTGCGAACTTTAGCGAACCTCGGACGAGACCCTCCCTTAGCATGTTTGGTGGCAGTACAACCGATGACCTCCCACCTCCTAATTATGCAGAAGCGACGGGCTCGTCGCGAGATAACAGCTCCGCTGGACGTTGACATTTCCGCTATTATAGCATACGTATCTCCACTGATCGTTTTATCTGACCAGTATATCTCCTAGATACAGCCTTTCGATATTGATACCCTTTTATCCGTCACTTCCGTAGTTCTGACTAATGGCTTTGTGCTGCATCGAGTTTCTTGAGGGCACGGACGCACGCTGGGCGGTAATGCCCGAGTTTTCTGAGCGCTTTGAAATTTACCGTGGCAACAACGTTGACTTCGCTCTCTCAAACCAGCATGGAGAAGCTACGAACCAGTAAGTTACTCGTACTCACTCAACCTTCGAGAAAGTTAACGCCATCCGCAGATGCATTGACAGGTCATCTGCTCAGGTCCCAGAAGCTAATATGAACGTGTGCAAACGTTCGACTTGGCTCAACCTCTCGTGACGTGCGACATGCCTCAACAAGACACCGCTCATCATTCGTGGTGCAGTACGGACCGATGGAAGATACAAAACTCCTTTGGCCATCCCCATACTTCCCCACATTCCTGCCGTTCCCATCAGCTTGCAATCTGATGAGTGCTCCATGCCTTTACAATGCATTGAACGAATAGCGCGCTCTTTGACGGTCACGAGTTCCATCCGTACACGTTCCGACCAATACGATGCTCATCGTCATAAACCATATCCGGGAGAGAAGTGAGCTATAGCACATGAGAGTATAAGAGGCAAGCTGCGCCACTCTCAGGCAGCCAGAGGACTCTGACTCTACCCTCTCATATCGCTTTATCTGCAATGACTTCGACATCTAGCTCCGTGGAGAAAATTGAACGAAAAGACGACGGGTCTATCGTCCAAGTTGAGAAGACACCGGAGGAGGTTGTGCTCGAGGATAAGGATGCTGAGCTGCTTGCCGAGGATATTCGACCCTCTGCAGAGAAGCGGCTCGTACGGCTGCTCGACTTTCGTCTACTGCCCACCATCGTCCTCATCTTCATCCTGAACTATATCGACGTGAGTTGGTCACTTCATTTCCAACTTCAGGCTGACATTGAAATGCCATATCACCAAGCGCACCGCAGTAACTGCAGCCCGTTTGAAAGGGCTTGAACAAGACCTTGGGTTGACGGGTAGGTCCTTCCAGCTCTGCATCTAGATCTACTCTCACTCTGTTGCAGATATTCAGTATGAGACTGTGCTGGCAGTACTTTATGCATCCTATGTTCCCGCCCAGATTCCGTCAAACATGATTCTGAACCGGATTTCTCGGCAAGTGTCATCGAAGCTACATCTTGACCTTCGGATCCTGACGTCTATCCAGTCCTTCGTGGTACATACCGCTATGTGTCTGTCTATGGGGTATGACAAGTGCATTGACAGGGGTGCGTAGATCCTCCGTTTGTGATCGATTGCGTCGAAGTGCTCTGACTGATGACGGGGATTCTCAGGTTACAAAGTCCTACGCCGGCATATTGGTAGCTAGAATCTTCGTCGGACTGCCAGAGGTAAGCTCTGCTCCCGAAGTGTATTTATAGCAAAGACTGAGGATCCATTCGAGTCGGCTTTTTACCCAGGCGCAATATACCTTCTCTCACGGTGGTACACGAGGAAGGTCCGTTGCGGCTCCGTTATCTCACATCGTACACTCGGCTTACGGATTTACCTCGAAGGAACTGGCATTCCGCTCCGCTATCCTATATGGAGGGTTGTTGATCTCCAATGCATTCGGCAGCGTGAGTTCACTATAGAGTGTGTCGGCACAGTCCAACATAGAATGCTTATGTGAGCAAGGGTTTCTAGTTGATGGCCGCAGGCATCCTAGCAAACATGGAAGGCAAGTTGGGCATCAGAGCATGGCGATGGTGAGTACACGTTCATCGATTGTGGAGTATGAAGATTGACCTAATCGACGACAGGCTATTTTACATTGAGGTATGTACTACATCACATACTAAAGACGAACATCGGAAGTAATGCCGTATAGGGAGCCATTACCGTCTGCGTCGGTCTGTTTGCTGCGTAAGTGTATACATGGCTTCTCGGTATTTCTTGACTAACCGGTAGTCATCAGTTGGGCTTTACCTGACTATGTATGTCAAAGGGACTGTCTTGCACGTATCTCACTGTTAACGTGATACATAAAGCCACACAACACAAGATGGCTCTCACCAGCTCAACGTCGTCTCGCACAAGTTCGCCTTGCAGAGGATGCAGGAGAGGCTGATGAAGACTCTAGGGAGGATTCGTACGTACTTCTCCACCACCTTCATTGCACTATAGCATGTTGACGCTCGACATAGTGCAATCACAGGCTTGAAGCAAGCTATGAAGGACCCAAAGGTTTACATTTTCTCTATCATGGGCTGTGCTCAGTTACTCGGTCTGAGCTTCGTCAACTTTTTCCCAACGTGAGTCCACACCAGTTTAGACCCCTCACACTGCCGACTAACTTCTTGTGACTTAGCCTTACCGCTACTCTCGGGTTCTCGACCACCGTCAGTTTGCTCCTTGCCGCGTATGTTATTTCTATCCTCCTCTAGCGTGTCACAGTACTCAATCGATTGATAGTCCTCCGTGGATCTTTGCCACCATCGTGTGCTGTGCCAATGCTTGGAATGCAGGTGAGCCCTATTTTTCCCTCGTTCTTCCGATCACCAAATCAACCCCGACTTTTAGACCGAACTGGAGAACGATACTTCCACATTGCAAGTTGGTGGTGGGGCGTGATTCTAGGCTACATTATTGGTCTTTCCACGCCTTCCGTCGGTGGCCGTTACGTCGGAATGTTCCTCATGGCAAGTGGCTACTCGGGTAAGTCGAAACTGCCTTGCAAGATGACCTTTGACACGGCTTGCTGAGATCATGTTCACGGCTTTAGGCTTCGCACTTACCGCTGTGTGGGTCTCCAACGCTATCCCACGGCCGCCAGCCAAACGTTCTGTCAGTATCGCTATCGTTAACGGGATTGGCAACCTAGGAAATTTGTAGGCCAATGAAGCATCGTCTTTATGTTTTATCACTGAGGCGCACTATGGCATGTTGATAGAATCGGGTCGTACGCTTGGAAAGCGCAATGGGGTCCGGATTACCACCCCTCCATGATCATCGGCATCGCATCTCTGGCGCTAGCCTCAGTCCTTGGCTTGGGTACGTAACGTTCAGTTCTTGACCCACGCGGTTTGCTGACTGGTTCCGTTCTCTCTTGTAGTCATCAGATGGATGCTCGTAACTGAGAACAAGAGACTTGACCGTGAGGAGAAGGATATGTCTCAGGCCAAACGTCTGCGTATCGAAGAGGCCGCGAGACTAGAGGGCCTGACTATTGAGGAGGCACTGGAGCGGAATAAAGGCTTCCGGTATCTGTATTGAACTGCCGTGGATGAATAGCATGTATTGTGAGTACACATTATGTCGAAATGTCTGATGGCTCAAGCACTCACGTCTAGTCGTAGTGTACTGTGTTTTGTATCAAAGCACTCAGGCTGGCCATTTTGTGAAGCTCCCATGTATAGAATTGACTTTGAGGCTCTGTTGATATATTCGGTTATGGGTAACGTATTAGGATCATTAGTAGACCATACCCGTGCAATATGAAGGCGTCCAGAAGCAAGTTCAACGGGGCAACAAGGGCTGAGCCAAGCACTGCTGGCTTGAAGATACTTGATGACAACGCACTGCTATGTTCATTAAGCACAGCTTGTCGTTCCTACTAGCCTGCACACTGCCACTTGTGTCCCACATCAATGAACGTTAACACCAGCAAGTACCATGTAGCACAGGGGTGCACTTTTGTATTCATGGTTCTCTAGAGTTGGCTAATCTAAGCTCTGTCTACCTTTCACAGTCACTTCAATCTGTTGCAGTGTGAAGCTCCCGCTGCCCAGGTAGCACCTTATATCTGCTCGCTCAAATGGATATTCAAAATCCGACTCCCAGGCACAGCAGTACAAAGTTCTGTGAGAGTATAATTCGGTGCCAAACCTTGTAAGCTGTGGTGCCGCTTCCCTGCTCCAGACTTCGTACTCACACAGATACTGCGCCCAGCGAACGCTGGTGTGTCATTCGTTTGCTCGTCTCTCCGGCGGTCATCTCCACAGGTCCGAAGAAGCTTGATTATTTGGGAGCTTCACTATGCCTTCGCCGATGACAGCGGCTGCGCTTTACTTTCGATGGCATATAAGCCATCGCTGCTGGTAAGTATTGCTTATCTCGCTCCCAACAGCCTCTTTCCCTTCGTTTTCGTTCAACAGCCTGGTGCTCTCTCTCCTGCCTGTGGCAGGGAGTTTATTGATCCTGGTGATCTAAATATGTGGCAATCGACTCAGGCTGGTTCGAGCGAGACTGAGAGCGGTATGAACTATTTATCACCGTCTCACGTTAGTTGTACTAAGCCCTTTCCACAGGGTCTACTTTATCTTCCCCGAACGATCGGGTTGCTAGACTCAACAATAGTGGCTCCAGAGCTGTGCTTGAGATACCTATGCAACCATTGTCGCCGCGTTTGTCTTCATCGGATGCACAGAATGCCCCGCAACATGACCGCAACCAACGATATTGGTGGTCCTTATCAGGCTTGATGCGGTTCATAGGCATCCTCACCTGCCCTCAGATCCACCTCTTCGTCTCGCTCATACGTCCGCATTATAGAAATCTCATGACTACTATCCTGGGCGGCCGCGCGAATACACAGGACAAATTTCGCTTCTCTGCAGCCACTCTGAACGACTCTGTACAGAAAGGCCTCGCAGAAACGAAGTGCTAAAGAAAAACCAGACAGCGCTATACTTTTCGTTCTCAGGGTTGTGGTAAGTTCAAAGCCATGAAAATTCAATGACAGCGGGCTAAATCTCATAATCGGTGTAACAGCGTCAGCACTCTCATCGCTCAGAACTCCCTGAAGGATGCACCCAAGCTGCTCAGCTTGATCACTATCATGATGTGCCTTCAGGTCGCGTGTCACGCGATTGCAGTCGGACGATTTGTCGGTTTGATGGGCACAGATGAGAGCAGCCTCATAGTACGTTCGTTTATAATTATGCATTCATGTCGTAAATTTATAGGACTGACATTACCTTTCAGTATCGATGGAGCCTATCTGACCTCAATGATGCATCACTTGTTTTTGCGGTACCTGAAGCGTCCGTAATTGGGTGTGTATCTTTGGAACTAAATCTTACTCTCGCTCATGCCATTTTGAGTCTCGCAGGTGTATCGTCTCTATTGGTGCCTCTGTCATCCTCTACCTCACGCAACCCAATCTTCCGCTTTTACAACTTTCTCCAAGTGACCATGGCATGATCGAGCCAGACAACTTGAAATTCCAGCGGGCATCCTTCACCACCGCTGCGACCCATCTATCATTGCCGTTATGGGCCACCATAATTGCTATCCTGTACTCCTTGCTGCTGGTAACCCAGTTTGTGTTGATGCTTTGTTTCCTTTCACGTCTCTCTCTTACGAAGCGCGATGTTGACCCTGAGAAGTGACATGATCGCAGACTCTGTATTCTTATAATGCCGACGACCTCGGTCTCAATGTCTTGTAGTTATCACGTATCCTTGTGACCACGCTCTTTGTATTTTGTCCATATGTATCGATAGTCCTACCATTTATCTGCCTCACCAAGTGCAGCCAGAACACAGTGATACAAAGCGTCGATAAGAGCACTGGAGGATCAAGCACATAGAATGAACATGAAATCGACTGTCGATGACGTAGGAGCCCTGTGGCCACTGGCAGTAGTTTATGGCATCCTAGGTTCTCACAGTAGAAAAGGTAGTTTTATGTCGGTTGATGCATAATGGATTGGATATGAGGTTTGGGTATAGTACAATGTATGGGGCCAAGCACGGGAGAAACGAGAACAAGCTCAAGGGACAGACAGAGAAACAAAAGAGACATTCCGTGTATACACTTCATGGCAATAGTAACACCACAAAGTACCCATAGATAGACATTAGAGTTGAGCATAAGCACAAGCAATTGCAAGCGAGACGGCGCGGATACTGATCGACAGGCTCACGACTCGGAAGGCGAGGTTCCCAGGGGTTCCAGTGGGATTGCCGTACTCGAGAGTGAGTCGGTATTATCGGTACCATGCAGCTCAGTGCCAGAAACTGGATGAAAGGTCAAGGTATCTTGCAAGCGCATAATAGAAAAGACAACAAACACGAATCGAACGGCGACGATAGCGATCATTAGTCCAACACCGATACGCATCAGCGTAGGAAATGGATGTACAGCGATCGGTGGAAGAATGACGGTTTGGTTGCGATCTTGGGTGAAGTTTTGCGTTCCATGTGCATCGGATGACTTGCAAACCATGAGGTATGGTGCGAGGTCAAGCTGCGGTGCTTTAGACTGCTCGCAGTAGAAGATCACGGCGATAATTGCGAAGATAATAGACCTAACCAATGGCATGAGTCAAATTGACTTCTCTATATGATGCCGTATGGTACCCACCAAATTAATGACGATACGGGAACGGCGAATATCCTTGCAACCCGCCTGACGCTTCGCTCATCAAGGTTGGCCTGGTCGATACTCGGTCTGACAAGAGTAGCCGTCGATGGGAGTGGAAACTCACTGCCTGTGGAGGGGTCACAGTCGCGCTGATGCAAGCCAGAATAGCGAGCATGTTCAATAACGCATCAACACCCGCGATCATGAGAACGAGGCCCCACGTCGCGGGCGTCGACTCATACGAGTTCTGCGTTATATACGTGCCGATACTGCATTGTAGCAGGGAAGATTAGAAGATATGACGTCAAGTACCTGAAAATTAATTTTGCTGACCATAAACATGACAATCCGGTGGCCAATGTTGTGTAGCATATCTTGGTCACGCTGCGCAAGAGGGTTTGCCAGCGGCTTGGTCCAGAGGAATCGTCGGCGGCAAGGCTGATAGCCCGGATAGAAGAGGAGTAGAGGAGGTGGAAGGAGCATAGGAAAATGTAGACATAAACGATGATGACCGAGTGCACAACACACGACAACACGACGGGGACATAGGTAAAATATCTGGGATGGATGGCGGCTGACGACGCGCGGTCGGAAGTGGCTGGAGGAATGTCCGCAATGGGCTGCGCCTCTATCGCCATTGGTGAACTTTCGAGTGGGAGTATAGAGGGATTGGGGGTACGAAAAGGATATGTTTCTCGGAATAGCGGGACAGGTGGGCGCATTTATAGGGGCCAGAACCATCAGTAACTCTAATGAATCTATGCTGGCAATACCGTGGGACACTGTGGAGTGCGGCGGACGGCCCTTGGGTGCTTACCATTGACAACTGTTCAAGTGGGGCGAAAGCAGATGTTCTGGCAGTATCTGGTGCCTAGGGCTAGGCTCTGGGTCGCAAGAATATACGAATAGGTACATGTGTCGTCATCATGGCTGGTTTACACGGTTAGAAAGTGAATAGGAACATAGAAACTACGTAGACACACCGTTCGGAGATGTGATTATTTGTTGTATCAATTTGCAGTCAAATACTTGATCTAGAGATGAAACCAGCTAAAGATAAGTAAATGTCTCCAAACGTATCTCTAAATAGGTATACCATTGAGATACCATGGTTCAAGGTATCGATACTCGATGTTATTGAGATCTTCAGCGGAGTGACAGTCATTCTGCCAGATCACGGGAGTAAATGACATTTACTTGCAGCAGTTCCGGCCGCTACCTAAGTAACCTAACCACGACAACGTTCCCAGAATGTCTGGCTCAGAGTGGGGAAGGTTTGATACAATGTGTCTGCATTGGCCAAGTTCGGGTGGAGGCAAGTGAGTGTAATTCTTAGTGACGTTGCTGTATTAGGAAGACTTTGAGCCGAGACCCAGACGGAACTTACCGAAGCTCCGCTTGATTGAGCATTCGGACCAGCGCTTATGCCAAGTACGTACGTACAAGCTTTCCTCATAATTATAGTGACTAAGAGCAAGTAAATCATGACAAGAGCATGCGCATGCGATGTATCTGTAACAGATACACGCAATGCACGAGATGTGCAAACGGTCAGCAGTGTTTCGTCACGTTGACGCGCCTTTGCCCATAACAGGAAAGGGCGCT
>JAXQIY010000190.1:0-10786 GCA_037041695.1 Irpex sp. PG99-01B2
GCTGGCAGTTTGTTCGGCGGCGGCGCATTTGGAGCGCAATCTCAACAGCCAAAGCCTTTCGGTGGATTCGGTAGATCCTTTTCAGATTATTGTCACACTCAATGGCTCACGTTCTTATAGGTACCACGAACACTACGAACACCTTTGGCACCGCCGGCAACACCTTCGGCCAGCCAAATACGCAGCAACCAGCAGCCGCTGGTACCGGCTTGTTTGGCCAGCCACAACAGCAGCCACAACAAGCGACCAATACATTTGGAGGATTCGGTAGATATCCCTGAGTGTTCGAACGAAGAAACAGACACTTAGACTCTTTCAGGTGCCAACGCAAACGCAAATGCTCCCAAACCATCGTTATTTGGGCAGGCAGCCCCAACGACAAATACGTTCGGCGGGTTTGGAACGCAACCACAACAGACTCAAGCTACCCAGCCAGGTACGCAGCCAACGGGTGGCTTGTTTGGTAACACTGGTGGTTTGTTCGGGCAAAATCAGCAGACGCAAAACCAGCAAACGCAACAGCCGGGAGGTACAGGTCGTAAGTCTCCTATCGGTATAATACAATATCGTCATGTGCTCATTCCTTGCAGTTTTTGGCACCCAGCAGCCGACAAATCAGCCAGCACCTGGCGGTAGTTTGTTTGGAAACAATACGGGTGGATCATTATTTGGTAATAACAACACCCAACAGCAGCCTCAACAGCAGCAACAGCAACCCGGAACAGGCTTCTCGCTCTTCAACAAGCCTGCTGGAACCACTGGTACTGGTCTCTTCGGCGGCGGCTTCGGCCAGCCTGCGGCCAACAATGCTGCACCTGCTCAGCAAACCAACAACCTCTTCGGAACTCCCGTTGGTCAAACAAACACACAACCCACCAATAACCTCTTTGGCAGTGCTGCTGGAGGTACTGGTTTGTTCTCCAAACCCGCGACTACTCTTGGCGTACAGCAGAACCAACAATCCGGCGGCAACGCGTTTGGAGGTTCACTCCTGAACTCAAACCCGTTCGGTGCCCCCGGTAACCAAGCCGGACAGCCCGTAGGATCTCAACAGGGCGGCCTTACGGCCTCCATTGCACAACCCATCGGCGCCAGCCTTCCCATCTTCAACTTGCTCCCTCCAGGCCCCCGGGCTATCCCTCTTGAACCTCCAAAGAAGAAAAGTAACCTTCTCGCTGAGATCCAAACGCGGTCACCTATCCCTAGATTACAGCTTGGGTACACCCCCGCGGTATCGAGGTTGCGCGGTTTTACTTCAACATCTACATCGCTCCCCGGATCTCACGGCCAGTCACTGGGTGCTCAGGTTTCGCTGACGTCTGGAAAGCCAGGTGCGCTTTCGTTGTCCAACAACAAGAGTATCCTAGGTGCCGACGGCTTCCCGAACGGCAGCACGGCGAGCCCTGGCTTAGGCACTGGGCCCCGACAAAGCGTGAAGAAACTCGTGTTGAACCGGAAGGTCGAGCCGTCAGATCTCTTCGGCAAGTCGAGTAAGATCACTTTCAGTCCCACATTGAGCATTGCTGCTCGAGAAGCCGAGGCCGCTGCTGCGTCAGGGTATGGCCGTCGTGACGAGACCCCAACGCCAGCTAGCAAAGCTCACCAGCCAAAACCAACCGGAAAGTTCTCTGCGCAGGCGACCATAGAATCTGTAGAATCGGGAGATGGGTCTGCTGGAGAACTCAAAGAGGGAGATTACTACGTTCGACCATCTCTATCTGACCTCAAGAAGATGAGCTACGCAGAACTCCTCAACGTCAAGAACCTCGTCGTTGGACGAGTCGGTTACGGCGAGATCGAGTTCCTTGAACCCGTGGACCTCACCGGTCTACGCAGAACAACCGAGCTGCTCGGTGATATCGTGCGCTTCGACGACAAGGAGTGCAGCGTGTATCCCGACTCAGATGAGACGGATAAGCCACCTCCTGGCCAAGGTCTTAACGTGGCCGCTCGCATTTCGCTTGTGCACTGTTGGGCCTTGGACAAGGCGACTCGCGAGCCGATCAAGGACGAGAAACACCATTCTGCTATCAAGCATCTGAACCGCTTGAAGAAGATGAAGAATACACACTTCGAGAGTTTCGATATCGAGGAAGGAAAATGGGTGTTTAACGTGGATCATTTCTAGACTCTTATTCCTTGCACCGTGTCTCCTATTCGTCTTGGTTCTCTTTCATAGTATAGTACTGTCATGTGGCTGCCTACTCATGTATGTTGCTCTGTATATCAATATCACGATTTTATTTTCCATTCTGTTGTGTTCGTAGGCTGCAAATTCGCACGACATTGGCTGGGATCTCGCGGCCAGAAATAAGCTGAAAAGGCCTCAAAGCACATAAATGGATATCTTCTGCCAGTATCTATCCACACTGGTTCTCGGAGGTGGTGTACTTATATGAACATGACGAAATCACAGGTAGAAGCAGCGCTCCTTGAGACCACGTATACCCAAGAAGTCCTATAACGGTATTACTTCAGGCTCAATTTGCCAAACAAAGAGGCGTATGTGTAACGTACCCAGTCTTCCCCAGTAACCCAGAGTTCTGCTACCCCGTCCATCTTTCCTAGTACCGCTGCTCCCTTCCATACCAATACCCGAGGATCGACGTCCTTGGGTGGAGGAATGATCTGGACTTTCTCCATGTTCGGTACTAGAGGAGTTGCAATGGCTTGCAGTCTTTATAGGGTGGAAGCAGAATCGTTCAATCTTGAATCATCATAAAACTAGTCCAGGAGTTACTTACCGACTCTCAAGTGCATGAGCCATGCCTGGCACCAACGCAGAACCGCCAACGACCAGTACTGCTTGCAAATACTTGCGGATCTTCTCGTCGCCACCTGCTGCACGAGCACTGTTGAAGATGGCAACATCCAGAGGCAACTTGCTCGCTTCGAAGGAAACGTCAATACCAAAACCGCCAGGGAATGTCTGTGTTTGCCCAAAGGACTGATGTTGGAGTTGTTGCTGTAGTTCGGCCCCCAGTGCTTGATTGGCTTGGGGCCGTCCACCAGGCGTGATGACTGGTTTCGTTTCGCTATCGTCAACATCTACAATTTCCATCGGCGCATCCGCTGTGCCATCCCCCACAGCAGAGGATGAGGTAGCGGGAGTGATTGGCTTTGATATACCCTCTGCCTTCACAGCATCACCTAAGGCTTCTGGCGCTATGTCAGTACTTTCAGGCTGGGGGGCTAGAAGAGAGTTGCATTAGAAGGAGGGGATTCATTCAAAGTGGTATCTCTCGTACCGTCTGATGCACTTTTTCCGTTACCAGCTGCAGCCTCTGGTGCCTGGGACACCGGAGCACCGTCTTGAGTGACTGTAGGCGTTGAAAGGGGTGGGGGCAGAAGGTGTTGTGTAGAAATCATCATGGCCTGAGTCTGCGTGAATAAGACACAGTCGATGACACTTAGTATACTAAAGAGCAACCATAGCATAGGTCATATATGTGGAACCTCACAATGTGGTCACTAATCTGTTCAACTATCTCGTCCGTAACGTCAGGGGATGAGAATGGATGAGTCCCTTTTCTCTTCTGGTCAAACTCGATGACTCGCGGTTCAAACAAGCACTAGAGTGAGAGATTTCAGCACGATCGGTGCAATAAAAAGGCATCACACGGACCATTGGAGCAAGAATGATCTCGTCGTAAGCCCGTAGACCGTACTTTTCAGTGGTCCTGCCTGGCCGCCTTACGACAAAATCGTACAAATTCAGCGCAACGTCACCCTGGCAGACAAGTTGGTTAGTTTGCACTGCATTCCCTGATACGTGTGCTCGCACTACGTACCTCTGCCAACGTACAGAGCCGTGCCTTGATATCCTCCATGACATTCCAGTCATAGGAGCGTGCAAGATCCAGATCCCGGTAGGGGAAGTTGATCTTCTGCAGAAGGATGTAAAGGAACTCTGTGATAGCATCTCCACCCATATTGAGGACCATCCTATCATAGAGAGGAGTGATTAGCTACTGAGGAGACTAATGTGAGACGATGTATCGCCATTACTCATTACTGACCGGGTATCAGGAATGACCAAACCGTCATCAACGCATGCTATGCTCGTAGTCGAAGCACCCATGTCTACAACGCACCCGTTTGATATACCAGCACCGTATGTAGCAGCTAGCGATTCCTGCAAAGATACACGTGGTCAGTAATCACACTAAGACATGTCAGATAGTTGTTTGTTACTTGCTGCACACAAAGCTGCTTGAACCCCATTGATCGGAGGAGTATTGTGCACATGTTGGTTAAGTACGTGCGATCATAGAAATCTGGTATCACAAGAACCACTGAATAGTCCTGCGCTAAGATATCAATATACGAGATGCATTATGAGCAAGGTAGACTATACTTTGTAAGCATTTGGGGTGATGTTCAGCTTCTCAAGGAGCGTTGTGCTAATGATGGTCTCAATGTCGATGAGAATTAGTTGGTTGCTCGGGTAGTCGCGTGTATTGAAGTTCCCTCCAGATATTGGCCAACGAAGGACATACCCCTGCCCTTCCGGGTCGGCCAGTCTCAAAGCCTGCAATGAATCGATGAGCTGACTATATTTTCCTTAGTAATGTCTAGAGCGACCTTTTCTCCGACTATGTATTCCTCGTCTGAGGAGGTCACCCAATCGACACGGAAAGGATCATTGACTTCCGGTATTGTCTCAGGTTTGAACTGTTCGTTGAAAGTAGTTGCTATGTTCGCCGCATTCGTGGTGACCCGAAGCTTGTAAAACCGCATTCTGTCTCGTAGCGATATTTGGATTGCAGCTACTTTCGCATCAAACTAAATGGTTGAATGCTATTAAGCTCACATAATTTATTACCATTTGTTTGGCACTTACCGGATCATCTGAAGCCAGTTCAATAGAATATTCATCACCAGGTTGTGAGATGGTGCTGACAAATCCTCGTTCGCGCTCCTTGCGAGGATGCGAAACTCCAGGGATGAACTTCAAAGGAGGCACAGGAGGCTTGTGCTTCCGTGCAATGACGTTCGGTACAGATAATGGTGTCACGTCCGATGCTCTGCCTATACGAATCCAACGGGAGCCAGGGTGGATGACAATAACCTTCGAGCCGCGTCTTCCCTGTGCGGAACGTGATAGTTAGCAGTATACGAAGTCATTGAAACAGCGTTAGTACCTCTGTTTGAGGTACAGAGCCGGCATCCTCGCCTAGAGTGCGATTTCTGTTGGCCAAATGAGCCTTGACGGCATTTCGTGCCCATATTGTGTTGCTGTCAGACTTCATGTATGACGCGCCTACATGCTTCGGATGTGGTCTAAAAGGCAAAACTGTCTCAGCATATCATAACATAGATACACACAATGCTTCAGGAGTAAAAGTCAAGCACACTTACGCTAGAGGGACATGGAAGGAAGTGAACCGCAATGCAGATTCATCCTGCTTCGCCCGCGGTATTCCTCGAGGCATTTTGGGCCAAGGAGTAAACTAATCTGGGTTTAGTTACGGTCAGGGTCAGCAACAATGGCGGGTCGTGGGTCGTGAACTAGTGCTAATGAGTAGTTGTGAGTGTCTCTGAACTTGAAGTTCAAGTTAGGCGCGGTGTCATCGAGGTTACCGTATTTGATGGCACCCACGTGGGCCAGATCAATCTCAGTAGGTTCTTACGTCCTCCGAGACTGGAAGGAGGCCGTTTCTCCTGTTGTACTCAATGTTCAATACTCAAACTGATATAAAAACGGGAGGTCGATATGTATAATGTACTACGGAGATGAAAATCTATATTAACATAAGGGCGAGAAGCATGGTTCTATTAGTAATAGCAGCTACCTAGGGAACCTGCCAGTACTAATAGTGCGTTAGTCTGCATTATTATAGAAAGTAGACAGAAGTTAACATATTGATCTAAGTATCTATGTAGCCCGCTCGTGAATATGTGGCTTGAAAAGATTTAATCATGGTGTGTCCGCTAGACTGCTAGTCAGAGGCAATATTATTAGCTTATACCACGCCGTTACTGTACGCAGCAGGGATCACTCGCCTGGCAGGGTGCCTCTTTCGTTGAAAAGAGAAGGTATTGAGGGTGCCTCATTGTCGGGCTCGTAGTCAATTTCTACCTCCTCTGCGAACGACTCGGCCAAGTTGCCTATCACAGACTGAGGTATCCGAAAGCCAATCGCAGTCGCATTGGCAGTAAAACGGCTTGGAGATGGGTCGTCGGAACCTTCACTCGTCTCGCTTGTTTGTCGTAGGTTCAGCATGAAGCGAGACAGAAGAATGGATGTTACTCTAGGGTAGGGTATCAGTATAATGCATCCTAATTGTAAAGAGTATCGTGGCCGTACTCTTGTAAGAGAGAGCCTGTGGGTAACAATCCTACCAAGGCAGGCTGTACGCAAAGTTAGCGGCGCCCAATGACACTTTATCTGAGAAGTTATACGCACTATGAATTCGGCGAGTAGAGTAATAAGGTTCAGGATTAGGAAAGTGCTGAGCATACAAAATTTGTCAGCGGATGTTCTGTACAGCAAAGTGGAGCAGTTCCTACAAGAAGAAAATTGCGCCTACACACGTTACGTGGGATTAGTAGCCAAGAAAATACAGAAGGTTTCAACATACCGTCTCGGAGGAGCGCTTGTACCAAAGGCGTCCTGATCTTGAATGCTCGGCTCTGGAGATAGATATGCAGCGTTCGTTGCAAGATAAGGCTGAGCATGATGAAGTTTGCCACGCATAGAGAACCACGATATGCGAGCTCGGCTGGGTAAACATCAGTGATCTTATATCGACTCGTATACTAGTAAGGATGCGGACGCACTTCTATAGACGTTATGCATGAGCTAACAATGCGGATTGATTGTATATAACGACGCACCCGATTGCCAATTGTTTCGTGGGTAGATTGACTAGTCGTACGCAAGCGTGCGGATTACGGACGTAGAAGTCTCGGCTAATGGTCCAATAGAACTATTGGTATGTCCGAATTAGCGGTTCATGTCGGGGATGCTAGATATGTTGTGCTCACGACATCGATGGGTATGGGCACAAGAGTAAGTATGAAGACCGGCACGGCCCAAAGAAGCCTATTATGGCCGGCGATCGCATATGTGCGTAACGTTGAGAATGCTGGGGGTATTTCTAAGAGGATATGTGCTGAAAGCGCCGGTGCAACTTACCCAGAAATGTCAAGGAAAGGATCGTGACCAATAGTTCAATGACTTTTCGGGTGATAGAACAGCTAAGAGTTTCCTGAGCTGATGACATAGAAGTGGCTGCTGGGAATTAAGCTCACCTCTGTGTATTTATTAGTACCTAATCAACGACCATCTTGAAAACAGACTCACCCGTTCATCACCAGAGGACAACGATACCAGTATAAGAACCGCCAGAAGAAGGGTAGCATAGCGGTTTACGACAAACAAAACAGTGGCACCGGTCAACTTGCGCCGCCAAATAACTCGTATCTCCTGCTCTAGAGTAATAAGATGCTCATAAAATGTGAGAGCTGAGAGGGTTTGTAAGAATGAATCACTGTTGATGCTGCACAGGAAACCGACGAACAAACGATCACACAATCAACGAGCAGTCTATGTATCGGTCAGTGAATTGTTGCCAAACTTGAGCAACAGAGAAACTTACGCAGCGAACAACTGCTGGCCGCTAATCACGACACCAGACGACATGTTGTATTTCCTGTCTTTATGAAGAGGATGTGAAAGGAGCGTAAGGCACTTATGCCAGCATGAGGAAGGTAGGTGAGCAAGTCCCTCATGTAGACGTCAGCTTTGTATATGCCCCAAGCAACCTCTTTGTAACATTGTAGCATCGGCTAGTGCGTATGCAGGCGTTAAGGGTGGATAGCATCATTCAATGCAATGAATTGGGCCTGGGCACGGCCATTTGTAACGTACGTGTAGTCCACCGGAAGTAGGTTCTCTACGACCCATCAACGAGCGTTGACGGTACTAATCGCCCCGGATACAGAAGGACTGAGATGCCTGACGTCGTTGGCGATGCTGGAACATCTCCAATAGCGTTAAGCATCTGGATCGCCTGCATTGCCCGCCGGATATTCAGAGGCCGATTGGGCCTAGAATCAACATAGAGCCTGTATAAACCAAACAACAATTCAGTATTTCGGGACAGTATCAGGGATTGAGTTTGGTTGAAACCTTGGAATTTCATTTGTAGGTAAGTATCATATTCAGAGCGCTGACCTTGTGCTCATATTCCTGTTAGAGATGAGATACGCTCCGTGACCCACATCGTAGTTACAAGGCCAAAAGCACTTAGGAACTATTGTGTTGCAGGCTTGAAGCCCTTCGTCGCGGTCACTGGATGGGATTAAGGATCTATTTGTATCTGTTTACGTGACGCGTTTCTCTTGTTAGGCGCCTTTTGAGGCGCCTCATTTTCTCTCAGTTTTCTCTCTGTTCCACGTTGAGTTTACTCGCAAAACACAAACATGGTTGTCGCCGTCGCTGTTTGGTGAGTTCAATAAGTCCCTTCAGCTAACAAGGGGGTCTAATGTTCCTTGAATCTTTCAGGAGTCTTGAATTGCAACCCGGTCAAACCGAGTCGTTCGTCCCTCCGGGCGACTTGAGGATCACCAATGTGGCTCTCGGTGCTGAGCTTGCCGACGAGAACGGCCGAACCTCTGTGAAGCTCACCTACCAGGCCCCTGGAGGATCTGACGAGGACGAGGAGGACGAGGAGGACGAGGAAGACGAGGAAGACGAAGGAGGGGAGCCTGTCACTACCGTTCTCTGCTCATTGACCCCTGGCAAGGTGTGTAGTGGCCTGCAGTTTTCCTCGTGTTTGGTTCTTACTAGACGTACGTAAAGATTGAGCAAACTACCATTGATCTTATCCTTGAAGAGGACCAGGAAGTGCTGTTTGAGTCCGTCGGCAAAAAGTACGTGTCATAATAGCACTTCGTTCAGACAGCCGAACTCATGTATTGCTTAGCACTGTCTACCTCACCGGAAACTACATTGGTGAGACAGTAATGAATGAAGTGCCATACAATTCAACTCAATCTGTTTAACCTCCAGATCAGACACCTCCGGATGCTTTCGGCGGCGAGGACGACTACGACTCTGACCTCGAGGAAGAGGATGCTTACAACCTCGAGGACGTCAGCTCAGACGTTGAAGTTGACGCCGACGAGTTGGACGATGACTCTCAGTGCGTGTATGTTGGTTGGTGGCGATTCCGAGTACTCATATCTCCTCTTCTGTGTAGCCGTTTCGAGGAGGTCGCATCCGACGAGGAGGAAGCCCCTCAGCTTGTAGACACCAAGAAGCGTCCCCGTGAGTCCGATGCTGCCGAGGAGAAGCTTTCCAAGTCTCAGCAGAAGAAGCTCAACAAGAAGCTGAAGGCAGAGGGTGGCAAGGCTGTCCCCACTGGCGCGGAGGAGAGCGAGGTGAAGGAGAAGAAGGCAGAGAAGAAGGGCAAGGAGGAGAAGGAAGAGAAGAAGGGCAAGGAAGAGAAAAAGGAGAAGAAGGAGAAGGCACCCGCTAAGGAGACCAAGGAGCTGAGCGGTGGTGTCAAGGTCCAGGACCACAAAGTCGGTACTGGCCCCCAGGCGAAGTCTGGCGACATGGTGTCCATGCGTTACGTCGGCAAGCTCCAGAACGGCAAGGTCTTCGACTCAAATACCAAGGGTGCTCCCGTACGTACTCATTCGCTTGTGTTCTTGACATCATTTTGACATCGTTTTTAGTTCAAGTTCCGTCTCGGAAAGGGTGAGGTCATCAAGGGCTGGGATATCGGTATCGCTGGTATGCAGCCCGGTGGTGAACGTCTCCTGACGATTCCTCCTGCCATGGCTTATGGCAAGAAGGCTCAATCTGGTATTCCCGGAAACTCCACCTTGATCTTCGGTGCGTTGTATGTTCCTTCGTTTGCTCTCGGTTAACTCATGTACCACACAGAGGTCAAGCTGCTCAAGATCAACTAAAAATATGCGTGTAGCATAGACCATGTATTGCTTAGTTACATGCCTCACCGTTGATTATTACATTAATGCTATACAATACGTGGAGTCTGTTGTTGTAACGTCACTGGCCCGAGTTCACGAACGTGTTGTGCGATTGCGGGAAGACCTTCGTGGCGGGGCCTTGTCAGTTTCAGTAGAAGCCTCAGGAGCAGCAGCAGCGTCCACTCCTTCGCCTTTCGGTGTGTTATCCTTAGGCTTAGGCTGCGTCTTTGGTTTACGCTGCTTTGGTTTCTTCTCTGCACCGTCGTCCCAGCCGCCCTTCTCAGCGAGGAGCCCAATGATCTCCCAAGCGGCCTCTTCAACACGCTGAACACTAAGCCTTCCTCTTGTCACCAAGGCCATTTCTGATCAAGACTGTCACGACGAGAGACGGAACACAATCGCTGCACGTACTTACCCTTGATCGCCTGTACACCGGGTGCTCCAATGTATGGAATGTCAGAAGGGGCGTCTGAGCCTGGTGACGCAGCTATGCGGCGCAGTAGGGATAACGGCACAAAGTTCGCTGTGCGAGACTTGAACGTGAGTTCAACCATGTACCACTTTGGGCTGTCCTTGTCCGTTTTCTGCAAATTCATGAACGGATGATATGCGGGCATGTATGAAATGGGTGCGTACCGCGTCATAATATGGATGTGTACTGCGCAGCTAGTCTATCAGCGGGAAAGAGGTCAGGTACAAGAAGTGAGAACGTACGGATCCCATGCGGTGTCTCAAGAAGTCCTATGGTCATCAGCTAGGTCGTGCATACAGTAGGCTTGGACGTTACGTACAATCCGGATATGCTTCTTTCGATACCTGATTAGGAGATAGAATAGTG
>JAXQIY010000191.1:0-10605 GCA_037041695.1 Irpex sp. PG99-01B2
GCCTCTTCCTGCTTGTCTCAATGCAGACTCTCTAGTCTCCTCGCCCTCGACTCGACACTCATACTGCCCTTGATTTCAATGAACTGGCCTCGGGGGCCACTGAACTCTGTGCGGAAGTCATATATTCACGGTGACACCTACGCCTAGTTCTGCTACGACATATGTGCTGGATTCTGGTCGTACATCCTACCGCAAGCACTAAAAATCGCTACCACAGGCCTAGTGGCCGCGAAGATTCCATAGGACCTTGCGAGGAGAGAGGATGAGAGGGGTTTTATGAGATAGTACAAGCCAATTTTTGAGGTAATAGCAGAGTCTTCACATGGCTTGTAATATTAATGGTTCCCGTAGCATGTTGTGCGCGTCGGTAAGGTCACTCCGTCACTACACTCGACTGGACGCATACTTTTTGCAGAAGATCTCGAGTCCTGGCGACGAGACGAAAGGCCCATAGCGGTGGAAATTGCGGTGAAAATATTTCCGATTTGAATACAGGGCTTTTGTAGATTCTTGCGAGGCCAGCAACGTGCAGTCCACAGCCATTCAAGATCGCCTATTGGATTCGCTCCGAAGGGTGGTTTCAAGACGTAGGCCCGAGAGCTTGAAGTAATTCGTGTGTACTTGCGTTCTTTTCCTAGCTGACGCGGTATGCTAATATTTGTCTCGCAGATTCGACTCGCGCATGGTCAGATCTCTTCGTGTTAAGGTACTGTGTCCTCCATCGCCGTGGTCGACGATTCTTGAGCGCGGTCATTGCTGGCGGCCACGGCCATCTCAATGGTTCGGATTCAGGGGAAGGAGAACTTGGAATTCTCGCACAGGCCCCATATCCAGACGCTGAAGTGGCGGAATTCCTCCCCAGATGGGGATGTGCTTGACATCTGTGGCCTGCTGCAAGTTGGAACCCGCCATGCTGGCCACGTGTATTATCACGGTCACACGTTATGTCACATTGTGCGTGACAAAACGCGTGACCGTGAGCAGTGACGCGATTGCCAAAGTCCAGAGGAGAAGCTGGACAAGTGACGAGCCTACAACCAGGCGCACAGTTACTTACTGTATTCATTTTTCTCCAACACATCCTGTAGGCCAGTTCATTCCGGGCGCAACCCTTTCAGATCTGGAGAAGGAGGTTCAACGCGGTCGACCTTTCCACCAGGATAGTTCGGCCTAGAAATGGTGCCCGTCAGCAAACTCTGCGAGAGAATACAATTCCTCTTCTCGCCTCTTCACCACCGTTGTGATGCTACTTGCGCCCTAGATGGTTGTGGTCTGCAACTTCGAAACCAGCGCCGGAACAGTCTGGATCTCAGGAATCTTTCACCGGTTCCGCCACAGCGAGTCAACAGTTCCTTAGCCATCAATTGCCTCTTTTGGCACCATCCTTCCGCTAATTCGACCTTACCACTCCCATCTCACAGAAAGCACAATGAACAATAGAGCCAACGATGCCGTAAGACCCGGCACACATCCACGGCTATCTGTTCTGGAACCTTGGTCGGCAGCTTCGGTCTCTGCTGAGTCTGCTCTGAGGCAAGGAACGCGTTTTTCGTCCCCGTTTTTTGCCGCCCCGATCGACAGTCTGGTCAATCTCGCGTAGTGCGCGCACCCTAGCCGCAAGACCCCGCCACTAATAAATTCGAGCTAATGTTCTACTCGTAGCACTGCCTCACTGTTCTCTCTTCCGAGTCTCCCCACGACTTTGACACGTCTCACGTCTGCAAGGTGCTCAAGAGCAAAACACGCCTCAGTGTAGCCGCCACTGCTTCTCTGCTCCGTCATGTACCCTTGTCATGGGGACTACTGGCTCATTGGAGCTCCTCCTGAGCTCGAGTACGACCACGTAGACGATGACTACGACGAATACTTGTTCTGGCCGTCGTCGCAAGTTCTTGTGCCCGCTGACGCCTGGTATCCTGAGGAGGTAAGTCGTGTCTGCTTGTTCCACTTTTACTTCTCCGTCGCTTATTCCATTTAGTTTGAGCCGGTATCGCCATTGGACCTTTGCTTAGACGTAGATGATGAGTTGGATGAGTTGGACTTGGGATCTTCGCAGCTCTTGGTACGTGGCGTGGCGTGACGTGCTGTTTCTCTCTGCATAACTCATGTGTCATACGTGTAACGATAGAACTTTGAGCCAACATATTCGTTCGACCCAGACTTCGTATTCCCAGCCAATCAATATACCGAAGATGACGCATATGGATACAGCAGAGTATTCAGGATGGGCCTTGTCGCAAAGGTAAGTTCTGGTCATCTATGTTCATGGACCCTTTCGACGCTGACGCAGACGATTGATTGGTCTGGTATCTATTCTTTCTCGTGATTCTTGCATGGTTTAGTCCCGTAGGATTACTCATCGTCTTGACGGGTTGTTGAAAGAGGCGTGGCAGTTGCTCACAGCCTCCATACACAGAAGGAGACTCTCGCGGTGAACATGGTGTAGGTGACTCCAAGTTTCTTTTTGCCCGAGCTTCCGCATGGAATCGTGTCTTCTTTTCTTTGTCCCAGTTCATAACATACACTCCTATATACTCCTCAAAATAATGGTCGCACGTCTGTCTTTGTGCTACTCGCCTTCTCGCTATTCGTGTTCATCGATGTCTTCTCTTCAGATTTGTCGCTCCCTCGCGCCCTCCATCTTCTTGCGTCATGTACCCTGTGTTGTTTTCGCTTTAGTTTTTCGTCCTCTTGATATCTGGTTGCTATCACAAAATCAGAGTTCGTTGTAAAAATCGGTTATATTACTCAAGCAAACTAATATCAATAGACTGGGTAGAACGTGAAAGTGCGGATGAATATATGAAGGTATCGGTGCCAACCAGGGCCAGAGTAGGCTAGACTGTGTGTTTTATTTCTGTCGTGTCACGCTCTTGTTGAAGTACTTTATCGAAGAGTGGGAACTACTGTTGGACTTCGGAAATTAGATGCAGTGGGTCGAGGACCCGGCGTTTGGTTGGCGGTAACTCTTCATATCTTCGGCCTTCAAGCTTCAAGTTCCAGTGGTGGAGTCGTTAGCGTCGCAGGCTCTCGAGAGTCAGACATATGTATAACTCATGTATATCCAACGTAGGCCAGGTTTTGATATACTTTAGTCAGTCAAACAGAATTTACCTGCCCTAAACATACGATATGACCGCGTGAAATTGTGCGCTTAAGTAACTCGTTCGAACTTAATGTTGCACCGCCAGCTGCCGCATCTGTGCATTGGCTTTGATAGTCTCCTAAGCTGCTCAAGTATTTGCAAAGGTCCGTCTTTTCAGAGAACAACGTTCAGTTGCAATGCGTCTTCATTGATAAGAACCAATATAGAGGATATTATACTGGTATCTGTGACTCGGGACGTAGGAACCATGGTACCATCAATCTCGCTTTCGGTGGCTATGTCGGCCTGCGAGGGCTCTTGTCAGTTTTAGAGTTGATCATGAAGATCTTCCTCAAATATGCCGCTCACGTAATAACGTGTTCATGTCGGTGTGCATACTGGTCCGTCCATCGGGACGGACTTGAAGCTGTGGTAGCGCATGGAGTTCCATCTCAGCTATTGGAAGAGTCTGAAAAACAACACCTCTAAGCCCAATGAGGAGTACGAATCACATTAACGATAATTAACGTCTGTCATCTCCGACATCGGACATAGATATCACGCCCATAAAAGCCCTTTAGTCGGTTTCACTGCCGGGAAATTCGTGCTGTACATCAATAGCATCTACCAACATCCAAACTGCCTCTGGTACAGGGTCTTAGACTCTCAGCGGTATGTTTTCTGTTGGTTTTCCAATTGTATACACTATGCCACAGCATGACCCAAGAAGAAGTACGCAAGACGACGAACCAGGAGACTTATGTCGGATTCTACGAATCTGTGAGTTTCCAATCATTCATCGGTAGGTGTGTGGACTAACTAGTAGCAGCAAGACGTTTCTAGCACCGAAGATTGCTAGTCATCATGCCGATAACGAACAACAAGACATGCGCGACCGTTAATCGTAGGTGGCTGTGCTGAAGTCAGACAATTCGGACTTCGACAGTTAGACTTCGACAATTTGGACTTCTCGATGAACTCTCATGATCTCAGTGGTTCAAACGTTATGTGACAGGGAAAACTTTTGCGAACTAAAAGCCCTTAGTATCTCTCACGCACACATATACTTAAGTCTTTGTCTAAGGCTTTCTCCGCCCCTTCAAAATCTACGCATATCTCTCGTCGTTCCTCCCCTTCCCTCGGTCATCGATATGCGCACGTCTTCAGCTACTCACTATGCCGGCTCCTCAACCATCAACGTCGACGGCGAACCTGCAGTACACTCAGAACCTCCCGCCACATTACCCACGTCAGGTCACGTCCAAAAAAAGGTACTCGTCGTATGTCTCGACGGAACGGGTGATCAGGTTGACGCAGACGTAAGTCATGACAGTTCATGAACTCTAGATCATGTTTACAAGGCAGATGTTGTAGAACTCGAACGTGGCACGATTCTACTCCATGTTGGTGAAAGGTCACAATGAGCAGCAGATGGTTTATTACCAGGTACCTTATATCATTGTCACTACTAGCTTTCATCCGAAAAGCTGATATCCTCGCCACAACAGGCTGGTATAGGAACGTATACTTCACCAACATATGCTACTCCGAGTCCATGGTTGCACAAGCTCTCCGAATGGGCGGATAAGGCTGTAGCCTGGAACTTGAGCAACCATGTGAAACGTGTGTAATGGTTTGAGTTGTTGCGATTCGCAGGCTTTCTCACATGTTCCTGTACAGAGGCGTACAAGTTCATCATGGACTACTGTGCGTAGTAGATCCCTTCATACTTTCATTTCTAAGGGTACTAATTTCTGGCGAGAAGATAAGGCAGGTGATAAGATCTGTTTATTCGGGTTTTCTCGCGGTGCATACACTGCTCATGCATTAGCGGGGATGATCAAAAAGGTTCGCCTTGCATTCGACTTCTTCCGCGAAACCTGTCTCATTTATCATGTGTAACCGAATCAAGGTCGGGCTTTTGCCAGCTGGTAATGACGAGCAAATACACTTTGCCTACAAGATATATGCGAGTGACTCGCCCAAGAGCGAAACACTATCTGCAGATTTTAAAAAGGCCCAGTGCATCGACGTAACTGTCGAATTTCTAGGTGTTTGGGATACTGTTAGCTCCGTCGGTTTCTTTCGTGGCAAAGAACTCCCTTTCCTCAAGATCAATACCCCCGTAAAGGTCTTCCGACATGCGCTCAGCTTAGACGAAAGAAGAGTCATGTTTCCCCAGAACACGTGGCATATGACCAGCGCAAATTCAATAGACAATAATATAAATAACACCCAAGGCGCAGTCAACACACCAGAGCCAACTACAAATCAAGCAGGGGGAAGCACTACTCCATCTTCATTACAAACTTTCCCTAGTCACGGCGAAAATGAACCGGGATATGCGGGATCAGAAGAGCAACTCACAGGAAGCCAAACCCCGCCAGATGTTAAAGAGGTTTGGTTCGCCGGCTGTCATTGTGGTACGCATACTTTACTTCACTGGCATTGTTTACCCTTTCATGATGCTCAACATCATAGACGTGGGTGGAGGCGCAGTTCCAAATGGTCAATCGACCCTTGCCGCCATCTCATTACGCTGGATGATTACAGAATGTTTCAGAGCCAATACGGGTATACGTTTTAATCCGAGCCTTTTGGAGGGGATTGGACTCCAGTTCCCTGGCTATAGTACAGGAGAAGCTGTCACAGCTTCCGAGGCAGTCGACATCTCAGTCAAAGAAGGTCTAGACAAAAAGGAGGTGACTCAAACTCCGCTGCACGACCGACTTGTCGAGAAAAAATGGTGGTGGATTCTGGAAGTGCTGCCCATGAGGCACCCGGTCCAATCTTCGGATGGGAAATGGAGGCATAAGCTGACGTACGTGTGTCATACCTCAGTAGGATGTGCGTAGTGCGTAGTGCTTGTCTCACTTTCCTTCCTTCATAGCATCAATCGCGGGAAAGGGCGCAAAATAACAAATGGAATTCTCGTTCATCAGAGCGTCAAGGATCTCTACGACGAATACAAGGATTCTGACAGGAAGTATAGACCGAAGGCAAGATTGGTGGGCGGCTGCTATCATACAGAGAATGGCCATGGCGAATCCATCAATTTCCCTTGACCGCGACTCCGCAGATAGTCTTTCTACCCCTTTCCTGGTCTACTATTTGTATTAATAATCCTCCGTTTTTGCTGCCAGTGCCTATTTGGGCTGCAAACTTGAAGCGTTGACAGACATGAAATTCTGTACTCGCATTAATATGGCCTATGTGACAATTTATTACTCCCCTAGAGCAGGTGGACATTGACAGACATTGACGAGTACACAAATATCAGAATGACGATGTTGTACTGATTCACAGCGATATCAAGTTATCATTGATGCATGATAAATGGTATATTGGGCTACATATTCTCGTGGAGCATATTTAAGACCGTCACAGTAGATTTAGCATACACCTACATATTACAAAGCTTCAGCAGTCTTCACTTTACATCTCGTCCTCCCTCGTTACCCTTCCTATCGTCACTAGCCAATAACACCTTACCAAACCAACTTTCTCTCCTGAATCCCCGGAGTACCAACACCAGGCTCGTCTTCCTGATCCGCAAAAGGATCAGCAAAAGGATCGTCCTCCGCAGTGTTGTTCAGTAATCCCCTTTTCCCATCCGCTCTGACATCCACGTCATCGTTATCGACGTTCCGGTACGTCGGACGCGAACCAGAACCAGAGGCACCACGATTGTGCGCCTCTTCGTCAGAAGACTCGTAGTCACTGTAGTCAGAGAGCGAGCCTCGTCTGAACTGGCGATCATCATCTGAGTCGGAAGTGCGTGCAGAGGTCGGGCGAATGGGAGGCGGGAGGTTGCTGCTTTGTCCGGAGTGTGCAAGTTAATATCAACTCCTGAACGGCGTGAATGTCCTCATACCTGTGTTCGTTGCCCAAGTTCCCGAAGCTCAAATCCTGCAAGTCAGGGTGTACACTCCTTCCAGCGCTGCCACCGCCAAACTCGTCGGCGTCATAATCCCTAGGAGCTCTCTCCTTCCCGCTCGATCGTCCAAGCGACCGTTGGACTGCGGCACGCTGCTTCTCTTGAAGCTTGCCCAGCTCGGAGTCTTGGATCTTGACTGCGGCGAGATTATTCTGGACGTTTTCAACGTCTTGCTCGGATACAGTGGGTTTGGAGAGCTGAAGAAGGGATACGGGGTTAGTGGAACGTTGGAATATTCGGAAATAAGGAGAAGCGTACTGCGTCGTAAGATTCGAGGGCTGCGATGATACGGTCATTTGTTTCGATGAGTGTGCCGATCATGTCTTCATTCTCGACAAGCTAATTAGATGTGTAAGTGCACAATCCAGGAAAGTGGCGCACAAATCATACCTGAACATATCGCACGATCTGTTTCCGTGACGCCTTTGCCTTCTGTAAGCATTCTTGCACACGTTCGTTCGTCAGGAGACTATCGTTCTCAGTATTCACAAGCTGTCAAAAGCGTAGTGTCCGGTGAGTGAGGGGAAAGCGCCATCATTGGAGTAACCCTGACCGTTATGGCGTTAACGAGGTTATTCGTAGCCGTAGATGCCTCAGCAATGGCCGTGAGAATCTGTGGCTTCTCCTACAAATCGACGAACCAATTGGTAAAACAAATACAGAGATTCGCAAGTAGAACGCACCTGTTCGAAATTAAACGGCTTCCGCTTTGGTTTGTTAGCGGTAGAAGCCTTCGCTTTCGCCTTCCTCTTCCTCTCTTCCTCCTCTTCTATCGCCTTCCTCTTCGCCGCCTCCTTGGCCTCCTTCGCACGCCTCTTCTCTTCCTTTCTATCTTCCTCCTGTATCCGTCTTATCTCCTCCCTGCTCTTTCGTTCGTCCACATCGAAGTTGAAGTCTTCCTCAGGTCTGTTGTATACCACTTGTGGCGGTGCAGGAGCCGCCCTGCGTACCGGTGTAGCTGGCTTAACAAGGTTGTAGAGATGTGAGACGTTCGACATAGAGGGGTCGTCTTTGAACTGAGTATGCCACGCTCCGAGTACGGAGACTAGTTTCTTCTTGACCTTCGGGTCGGTTGTTGATTCTGTGGCGAGCATCTTGAGTGCGTCGATCATTTGCGAGTCGGCAAATGATGCTATTTAGGTCATGCAATGCAGCCGTTCAGCATCGTGGGGCAATATCGAGCATCCAAACTACTCACTTTGGAACTTGTGTCCTCCGTTCTCGACCAGCGCCCGCAAGATCTATATGAACTGATAATGAAGGATCTGCGTAGATCGAAGAGGAATGCATCACGTACGACCAACGCTCGGTATTGCTGGTGTGCATTGCCGTGTTTAAGCTTCTTTCTCAGAGCTCTGGAGGCCTCTCCGGGTCTGAACCATTCGTTAAGCGGCGTGGATCGTGATGTAACCGACCACTGCTGCGCTACTCACCCAGTCGCCTGAATACTGATTGAATCTACGAGCTCGGGTATTCTGTTCGTGAATTAGCATCCTGAGACATCGTAGCATAGCTATGGTGCCAACATACCCATCATATGCCTCGTCTGCAGTTCCAGGAGCAGTCAGTATTTCAACCCACTCCGTGATCGAAGACTACAATCGAATAGCCTTAGGAGTAGAGTGAGATAAGCCAATTTAGGATCGTACGTGTGGTTTCTCTTTGTTGAAAGCCGAGTAGGCCGACTTCGCAAAGCTCATAGCAGACATGGCTGGCAAAGATGGTGGTTAGAGACAAGAATGAAGATGGGGGATGGGTGGAGGAGGCAGCTGTGTCTAATTCAGACGGCGAAGGGCGGCTAAGGCGAAACAGCCCGGCACCGCGTCCCTGAACCGGTGACGTCGACCGCGGACATCTAATATCACTCTCAAGCTGTGTTCGCCGACATATTATCCAGAAATACCTGAAACAAAGAGAACATCTTTGATAACTACTCTAGTCTCGATGGCTAAGTATAACTATGGCGAGTGGTCCACCAGCAAGCATTTTTGTAAGAGCTCAATCATATCTATCCGCCTTACCCGAGGTAAGTATCATAAGTTTGACTGAACTCTGAACTCTGTTACCAATAGTATCGAATGGAGAAGCAGCTCTGTAAGTCATGAGAGGTAGTAAACCGGTCCTACTATCTCTTTCTCTCAACCCTCCACTTGTACACCCTCGGCTTCCACGTCTTCTCGTCGACCTTTTTCGGCCTCCTGTCTTCATCACTCTCCTCGTTCTCATCTTCCTCCTCCTTATCCACTCTCACCGCTCCACTCAACTTTAGTGACTTCCCCTTCCCCATTAGGAGTTTTTGCATCTCTAACTCCCGTTCGGCGTAACGAAGCTGAGTGTCGCGATGCAGGCGAGCAGACAGCTCTTTGAGTAGCCGCGTGCGATTTTGCTAGCAAAGAGTCAGAACAGAGTCTGGTGATGACGGATATACCACGTACCGATGCCTCAGACTTCCGCTGCTCTTCGAGAGCTTCAAGACTGTCGCTTGTTGCCTTTCCTTTGCCCTTCACATCTTTCTTATGTGTTGACTCGTCCGTCTTCCAGCCAAGATCTTCCCACTCTTCTTTCACGTCCATGTCGTCGCTCTGAGTATCAACGCTCTTCTTGCTCACAGCAAGTTCTCGGGCTACACCATTACGGTCAGACGAAATCATAGGGCTTGGACTCATGGTAGACTCACCCTGGTCTTCTGTATCAGCGAACAGAATATGACCCTTGGTCGATTTCCTTCTTCTCTTCTTCTTCCCTGGTTCGGCGACGATACCAGCCTCTCTCAGGATGCTCAGTTCCTCCTCGTCCAGCCCATCGTCTTCATCCTCCTCCAGTGGTTTAACCAAATCCGCGAGAGCACTCAATTGGATCTTGAGCTTGTCAATTTTCTACAAACAGCGTCAATTAGTCTGAAAGATGTATGTTATGGCTATGCGCACCTTTGCATTGGTTGTTCGCATCGTCCTTATGTAATTCGCATCTTGGGACTTTAGTACCTTGACAAAGTCGGTTGGCAGCGCAGCGTTTCCTCTATCTTGAATATGTACACCTCTCTATGGATGCATAATCAACACCACTGTTAGTAACAGATATTCTTGAAATGGCTGCCTTATTGTACGCACCTCCGTCTTCCCTCTGATCATCCCATAGTAGAACTCATCTTTATTCCTCTCCGCTGCCTTTTGTCTCAGTCGTGTGATCCTATCTTGTTTAGAATGGTAGTCTCGGGCTCGCAGGACATAGTCCTTGTGCTTCTCGAGGATACCGAGCCGGCTACGATGCGAGAGCTGTGACCGCTCCTTGTGGTTGCGCCGATGTAGGGAGTTGCGAAGCGAAGACATGGCAGGTGTCGACTTGAACAAGAATATTAGATGCAAGTTAATGTGAAGAGCATTAATACTCACTCAGTAGAAGGCTGAAGTCGAGTAAGTAGTAGTTCCTTAGTATTGTGGTCACGGTCGGTTGCATGAAGCGGACTGTCACGCTGGCTGTGACAGGGAAATTTCAGCTGCGGAGCGCCCATCCACTCTATCATTTGATCCGCTTAACCTTTGTGGCGTGGGAGTTCTCGAAATACTTGGCAAGTTACAATCCG
>JAXQIY010000192.1:0-11299 GCA_037041695.1 Irpex sp. PG99-01B2
AGCTGCACTGTTGGAAGGTTTGACATTTGAAGAAGCCTTGGAGAAGAACAAAGGGTTTAGGTATCTTTATTGAAGTAATCGTTTCTGCAAATCAGGGTCGTCTCTGTGCGACACGTCTCTCATATGAACGACTGTACTTGTGGCCAAGGGTTGTCGACCGCAATATAGGTCATACTTCCAATTACGTGACGATTCTCGAAGCAAAACTAGTAGTGTAACATCAGCGGTAGAGCAACACGAAAATACTTTGCTTTGGAAACAACCATCATCCAGTAAAATTCGAGGTGGCCTCAGGCAGGTACAAGACAGCATATCCAGGCCACGAGAGGGTTAGTACCGGTGGTTGCATAGCTTGCACAGCTGCTCCCCAGCTTCAATTTGCACGTCGTCTAATCAATATTCTATTCATACCTATGGGCAAAATTCTGTGTCTTACGTAAGGCTCTAAGTATAGCAGAGGGGACGCAATCACAAACTTGACATAGACATGAAAGGATGAAGATCCTTACTTCATTTACGAGTTCGCTATACTGATACTATAGATCATAGATTAAAAGGCGTTCACCACTGATTACGCAGCTCATTTCCCCCGCTGATACTTGATATCAACCCCACTTGAAGTCGATGTAGACTTCTACACGAGATAAGTAGTGTGATTAGTAAAATGCTAACGTTTGCTGCACACACGGCGGAAGCCGCCATCTCACCTGTATCGATGTAGCCTCTATATTGTTTGACGTGGAGGCCTCGGATCCATCCCCTGTTTCTTTGCTTCTCTGTCGAAGTATCTGTGTTGCTGCAGCATCTATCGAAAATGGCCGTGTGCCCGCTTGCGGCTGCTCAGATATATCTGCAGAGACTGATAAGGGGCCTGGGGTATCCGTGCTATCTGTTTCTTGGTTAACGGATCCATCCTCTGTGTTTGCGTTGTCTTCCACACTGGCATGTGGAGTCGGCGGCTCGGGAGGGCTCGACGATTCCGCGAGCGGAAGCGGAGGATCTACGGGCACATTGGCAATCGGTAGAAGGGGACACCTGTCATTGCAAAGGCTCAACGAGTTGAGCCATGCTACGACTGTGATCAGGTGTACAAAACACAGAGATAGGATCACGAAGGCGAGGATAACATGCGATGGAGGAATTGGTGATAGTGAGTCCGCATCGTTGGAGCGTCCGTCAGGAGCGTCGAGTCCTGTGATCCCGAAATCTGCGATGACGTAGCTTGAGCTGCGATACGCTATTGCAAAGATCCAAGACCTGACATGGCACATCTAAAATCAGTCCGTGGCCGATCGTTCGATTAATTCGTTGGCCTCGTACCAAAATACGCCGGAGATCGGAATGCTCTTCAACATAGCGATCTGCATAGCTCGATCTACGACAGGTGTCTATAAGGATAGACATTTGTATTAACGTCTATTTAACTAAGCAATCAAATTATCACTTACTGTAGAGGTAGCGGCAGTACACTCTAGGTTGAATTGATTATCGGACAAGGATGACGCCCAGTAAATGAAGAGGACCGACAGGAGGCTGGCGTTCCCGGAGATAATTCCAGATATGATACCCAAGGTACGGATAATGGGCTCCTCGATTGACTTGGATGGTGAAACGGATCTATAGGTAGGAATGGGATATTGCAACGTCAGTAGTGAACTGAACCTGCAAGCTGATGGAGAGAACATACATATAGACTGCCGAACCATTCAATAGCAGTGGAGCAGACCTTTCTCCGAAAGAGTGCACACTATCCTCGAGCATTTTCCACCAGTCGTTCCGCTGTCGAGCTGTGGTCACAGATGTAGTAGAGTCCAGCTCTACATGCGAGGAAGGCGCTAGAGGCACGTCGGCATCGGGATGATTGGGATGCAAAGCGGGTAGATAGTGCGAGTGAAACCCGAGGAGTATAACGTTCCGGTATATGAGTGCAGTGACCCTTATGAGTCGGGTGAGCCACGATCTTTCTCTTCCCTGGATCGCAAATGTCTCCTGAGTTCTAGAAGAATGGTTTTGAGCAGTATGGCTAGATTCCATGGCCGGACCTATGTCGTGGCTGATGCTATTAGTATGGACCCCTGTGAGAACAAAATCAGGATAAGTATACAGAGCGGAGGATAGAAAGCAGTCGAACATACTCATGTTGACGATAGTGCGATACGTGTATACTATACGTGATGCAGTGAGCTAAATGTTCGAAAAGGAGGGTCTGTATGGCTCACAATGATTCGTCGGAACCAGTAATATAGCTCTGCAGCGTGGGAAGCGTGGATGCACAATGTCAAACCTTGAGACCCTGTACGACTACGACGCCCGGACATGTCAGCTCGTCGGCATGAAACGAGGCACTGTCGATGAGAGCCCACTTGCGAGCTCCCGTCGCAATCCATGTCGGAGATTTCCCAGTGCGAGTCGGACAATGACCCGTTGCGTGGGCACTCGATTCTATCTTCTATCCTGTGGACGTCCTGGAGTGAACGCATCCAAACTTGTTGTACAAGCCCTAGGAGAGCACCCCCTTGTGTGTATAATAGTCATGCTGACTGTCTCACAATGTCCGTGACATGATTTAGAAGAGCTGAGAGCTGAGAGCTAACGCGCACATGGGAATCTTTAGCCGCAAACACTCCAATTTTGAGCTACATGACACTCACTAAGGAAGTCCAGTCTATAGCTACCGGCCTGGAAGCAGATAATCATCACATTCGCGAGCTGAACATGGACTCAGGCTGCGACCCAGAGGACGAGGACGCCTACGAGTCCGCACGTATGCAGTATTCTGCCTACCTAATAAGCTTGTTGCGAGAACATATAGACCTTCGTTGGAAAGCACATCCCAAGGACAAGGTTCTTGGAATTGAGGTTCAAAGGGAGTACAAGCAAGATGCAAGTGGGTGAGTACAGTAAGTAGCTGTACATTCTTGCTCTTGGCAGAGCAAGCTTACCAGACCGAATAGCGATACGCGTCTAAGCCGCAAGAATCACCTTATTTGGATGATTAGCTAATCTTGGTCACGCGACTAAAACGTCATTAATATTAATGAAGTTCAAGCTATCTGGCTTCGCTTGGTTCAAGTTGCACTTCAGTACTTCAGTCTTCGTCGGGTACGTGAGTAGTAAACCATATCTTCCGTACGCTGCTTAGTGTGTGTGATCAGACGATTCTTACGACTTTTAGGGACGGTTCCTCCTACTAGCTTCCATGAACGCGCGACTCGGATAACAACCTGAGCCGTCATGTTCTCGACAGTGTCGACACCACGTAAGAGAGTCTCAGGTTGACGCGCATGGTATTCCCAACTTCCCAAGCTGCATCGTTCTGTCAGCTGCATATCTCCTTAATGCGAGGACTTAGGTTAACGCACCAATGGTTTGGAAGGGCTAGCGCCAGACACAAAGAAGGACAACTATTACACTGCTATCGATGAAATTTGTCTTCTCAAGACCGCTAGGCCAATGCCTACCAGTCCTTGTAAGCGAGCACGAGATGACACTACCTAGGGAGCGACGGAATCTCCTATGCAGAAACAGAAGGGAACACGTAACAGCTGTGAGTGGCTGATACTATAAGCCTTTGCCATTCACTGAGGTACATGTAACTCTTCAGAGTATATGGGCTTCCAGACATGAAGCAGCGGAACTTAACGTCGGCTACCGAATAAACTAGATTGCTTTCCCGTGTATTTTACTACTTTAAATTTACTGTATCGCGCCGCCTTTGAGTGCTTGAGCATACTATGCACTCAGCTGAATAGCGCAGTTCCAATCTCTCCAATTATCTTGTCAATACAGTTCTCGTTGATGCACTTTGCTAGGGCCGTCGTGTTTGAATTGTGGAGCAAGATCTTCAGTCGCCGCCGGCGGCCCTTTCGAGTGTTCAAGTTTGAACTGTGTGCGCGCTCAAATATTCGGCTGCCGTCCGGCGTAAGTGCGCCATGGAATAAGTTCAGATCATTTGTGCAGATCTCCAATGCCATCTCTCGACCGCCCACCCATGCCACAAACTCTTCATCTTGGTTGACACTTTGTAGTGCTTCCCTCGTGTCTAGCATTTCCGATATCCAGCCTATGATGATAAAGAACATGCTCTACACACGTTTTGCTTTTCCATCTCCAAGGCCTACGCAGTCATATAGTGGGTCTGCAGTGCTGCTCAAGTGCGACTTGCTCCCGAGGCACTCCGTCAATCGTGTCCTACGCATGGCCGTTGCCCATCCAGAAATCCACTACAATATGTGAACCGTGGCCACTCTTCAACGTTTTGAATAAGTATGCCAATAAATCTTGTACGTGCCCTCAGTGCGAGAGATCAGAACTCTGTGGCTGCGCACCTGACGGAGGCGGTGAGTTGTCAGTATTTTATGAGAAGTTCAGCACCCCTCACAAGGTTGACAGCGCATTAACGGATTCAGGTAGGGTCACTTGAAGCTACTACTGGCAGTCTACTGGCCTCGGATGGTCACCCAGACCGACCAACTTCTGACTACCAAGTGGCTCTGGTAGGTGTACAGCCGAGCGACGGAGGTATATCACGTTTTGCGGCCGACGTATTTTGTCATCCCCATTCGGATCTGCGCCTAGGATACGCCTGGTTTCTGGAAATCTAAGTTGGAAGATAATCAATGTGGCGTGGCACGCCTCCGAGGTCCGACTCTGAAGTGTATAAGGTTGTTGTGTCATTGCCTTCCCAGGGTAGCGCTGATGATGACGGGGGCGATGTTGGTTATCCTGCGGCCGATATCGAAGCCCTAGGTTTGTGCAAAGCTTGGAATGCTGTACAACATGTCGAAGCTGAAGTCGTATCATAGGCTTTACCCACCACCGACAGGGATATGAGGGTCATCTCGCCATTCACGAATTCGAACCAGTGCCTCCAGCGTTATAATGACAGAGGCAATATGTCGGGACTAGGACGCTAATTTTGGAAGGCTTCATATAACGTGCCAGAAAGTGGGATATCGGGATTTAGTTGGCATTGAGCGTAAGATCCTCCGATCTCCTCTGTTACATTGCTCATTGCTCTCACGAAATGCGCGGAGCACTGTGACACGACCCTTGTCGGCATTGCCTCAAGGCTGCGTGCCTCAGCAATAAGGCCAAGGATAACTCAGAGGCTGTACGGCCATCCGCGGCTCGCATCGTTCTTTGATTGCGTCGTCGGTAACTCCCAGGTATATGTGTGGCCACAGAGGAGATGTGGGGCTGGATAGACAGATTCTACCCTCCCCCTCCAAAACCTTTACATTCTTTCTTTCTAATATTCTTTGTATCTTCCCTTCATCCTAAATCTCAGCTCTATTTTTGTCATTGAGACATATAACATGAAACCAGGCGAGTTCAATTCATATGAATAGATTCAACATTTTCTCACGTCAACCACCTCACAGTTGATCAGAAGGGCGCCGGTAGCTCCTGCGGAGATATCAACCCTCCTTGTCGAAGCTCAGTTTCTGACGATTCCGAACAAAAACATGTTTCCGCACGCTCAGGACGACTCTCTCGTTTCTTCACTCGATTTATACATCTCCTCATACTACTCTATCAAACGTTTGTTTTGCTCGGATTCCATAGGTCGTACCTCCGTGAGATTACGACTCCGCAAAACCCGTATCTCGCCTGCGCGGACGAACAACAAGCCGCGTTAACCATTACAACCACGAAATCCGAGAGTAGCGGATGGGAGAGGACCTGTAGAGATGCCTTCCATTCGCTTCGCAGAAAATATGTGCCAGTTTTTGCCAGTAGTTCTGCGCTATATCAGTACGTTGAACAGTCTTACGTCTGAGTTCTCTCAATTCAACCGCTATCTGTTCAGCGTCGTAAGCTCCATTAGGTCGCCCGACGCTACACCACACGCAGTTGCGTCCATCATCGGGATTGTCTCTGTCATACTGTCGGCCAACGCCATAATCGTATCAACATTCTTTCTTCAGTGCCCACCCATCCTGCCCGATCATATAGCCCGGAAGCAGGATGTCAAGGTATGACCGTCGCTCCATGGGAGCTCTGTCGATGCTGATTATCGCATGTATATCCTCCAATTGTAGGCTAAACTCACCAACCCAATCCTCGATAAACGTACGCAAGCGGCAATGCTCATGAGCGTTCCATCTGCCAGCACCTTTTGGTTAGTCATGCAATTTTTGTCATTGTAGCTCGTCCTAACACAGCCATGCAGGGCTCTAAGTTCCGCTGTGGTCTATCACAGCATAGGGCTCGCTTTAGCAGGGCCCTCACCTATCATTGACGAAGCATATTCGGCGGAGTTTCCGACATCCTGGTGGTACACTGCTCTCATCTACACGGCGCTGGCCGCCTGTGTTATCCATTTCTTCGGCATCATATTCTGGATGACGCGTCTCGAAAGCCATGTCGACAACAATGTGTACCAGACACTACCCATGCCTTGCACGACCACTAGTCGTCGCTCCACTAGTCCTGCCCCTCAATGCCTCGCAGGAAAGAGAGCGGCTGCTTCTCTCTCGAGTGCTGCGGCTGGTCCGCAATTATATAGCGCCTCCCATGAAGGCTTGGTGTCGACGCCTACGACGCCTCTCACTCGGACTGATATGTTACTCTCGGGCGTCACGCAACGCGAAGAGTCCGACGACGGAATTCGTCGCTCGAGAAAGGATACGAGGTCTCCTAGCCCACACCCGCGAACCCCTGCTGCGAGCCCAAGCCCCGTGCGCCCAAGAAAGCGTCCTGGACGTAAATATTGTAGGAACCCAGCACAGCAGTCCCAGGAAAGGCCGATTGAAGCGCCTCAAGTTATCGTGAGTACACTTATTCCTACTCCTTACCTCCGCGTACTGATGGAGTTCCGTTATGCTTAGCGGTGCTCTTCGAGTTCGAGCCCACCGTTTTCTACTATCCGCGTTTCATCTGTCTAAACTACTTTATACGTAAGTTATCATCCAGGTAATGCTTCGATCACTTGTTCTATATCGCACTCCCTTCTATCATATGGCCATCCAGTGTACTCCTCGACATGACGACGCAGACATCTTATGCACACCTCATCCTTATGCTGACTCTTCTGTAACATATGCTCTATTTCTTATTCGTAGCACCATGTTTTTGCGCAATTGTAGTACCAGATCTCGACTGTATTCTTTTGACCTAATGAACTTGCACAACTTCCAGAATAAGCGTCCACCGGTGATGTCAGTTTACGTAAACATTTACCACGATGCTGTAAGACAAGCGACTTGAGTGAGGGCCCAACTTTCCTCATTTCCACCATGACTTCCATGTCGACGACTATGTTCTCAGCAGTCACTGAGCTCACCGTCCTCGACGCTCTCAAAGCCTTCAGTTCGTTTTCTGTCGCCTTCACTGGCAATGCGATATCCGGCAGCAAAGTACGGCCCGGTGACTTGTCGGACCGTTGCGCACGGTCATACCAGGTCATATGCAGTCATCATTTCCGTTGTCGATCCCCTCTTCATCGCTGCTAAACTGCTCTCGCTCCCGTTTATTACGGCCGACCGGTCCATATCTCCGCACAGGTCCTCAATCGCGCATATAAGCTGGTGAGGACTGCTTGAAGCAACACTTTATTCTGAACCCTCACATCGAGGATCAATTCCCGGTTCTGTAGCTATATCTCGTCTTCAAAGACCAGCAAGATGCCAAAGATTTTGATATGCGGTACGTGTTTTTTGTTGCTTAAGACATGTAGATGGTAAGCTAATGAGTGAATCGTAGGAAATCTCGTATGGGCGCAGAAGGAGGCTGAAGAGCTCTTCTCAGGCCTGGCAGAGATTGTTGTATGTCCTTGATAAAGGCGCATATATACACCGAAAGATAACTAATCGAGTAAACAGGTTATGGACTCGCCTGATCGTGCAGACTTCCTCGCCAATTTGAAGCCAGGAGGAAAGTACGAGGGCGTTGTTGGTGTATACAGGCACAACGTCTCCGCAGATCGGATAGGCATCTTCGACAAGGAGATCGTAGATGCTCTCGCGACCAGTGTGAAATGGATAGCACACAACGGCGCTGGGTACGACCAGATTGATGTCGCGGCTTGCAAGGCGAAAGGTACGTGGTTAAGTCATAGATTTTCGTCCATACCTGACAAAGCCGATCTTAGGCATTATCGTTTCAAACACTCCCGGTGCGGTTGATGATGCCACCGCGACTACTGCCTTATACCTTACCATCTCCGCTCTGCGTCAATTTTCGCGTGCCGAGAGAGACGTGCGTGCTGGCTTCTGGAAAGCGAATCACAAGGCTGGCAATGCACACGACGTGACGGGTAAGACGGTCGCCATCCTTGGTCTGGGAGGAATTGGTCTACGCTATGCGGAGCTTCTCCACGCGTTCCCGGCACGCATCATCTATCATAATCGCCACAAGAACCCAACGGTACCAGATTGGTGCGAATATTTCGGCGCCGACCGCCTGGACGAGCTTCTTTCCACTGCGGATGTCTTGAGCGTGCATGTACCCCTCAGAAAGGAGACCGAAGGATTGGTCGGTGAAGAAATGATCAGGAAATTGAAGAAGGGCGCGATCATCGTCAACACGGCGAGAGGAAAGGTCATCGACGAAGAGGCCTTGATCAGAGCGCTCGAAGATGGCCATGTAAGTTTCCTATCTTCTGACCTTTTCCCTGATGCTGAGTTCCTTGCCCCGTAGCTCGGTGCCGTTGGTCTTGATGTGTACCCCGACGAACCGGCCGTCAATCCTCGATTGTTCGACTTCCCGAATGCCACGTTGCTACCGCACATGGGCACGGAAACTTGCGATTCGCAGAAGAAGATGGAGATCAGAGCCTTGACCAACTTGGTAGACTTCTTCAAGGCAGGGAAAGGAAAGGATATCATTCCGGAACACTTGTGAAGATGACATAGACGACTTGGGGACAACCGTGTATATTACGCATGCTTTGTAACTGCGATTCTACTTGTAAGATGGTTTGTTGATGACGATGAAGGCGGCCAGGTTAGACAGATTCTGTCTACTAACCCGCAATCTTGCAGCATGTACGTCCAAGTGATGTTTACATGATCTGCACACTGATCTCGTCATATCTCCAGGAACAGATATCGGTGATCGTATCGGCTTGAGGATAATTGTGGCATGAGGCTTTCGTGAGGATTCTCCCGCAGACACGACGCCACCACGTTGCCCCAACGTACATTAAGCGCAAAATGAACGGCTGGGTTCATTCTTATTCTCCACCCACCACTATCTCGATATCAAACTACTACCAACGACTTACTGAGTATGGCCACCGGAGGAGGAGCTTTGACGCCGTATAAGCGGGAAAGCACAATCACTGCTCCACCGAGGACAGATGCAGCGCAACTTCGAGAGATGATTGGCGTTACAAAGGCCACACTAGAAACGATGTATGTATCCCTGCGCACTCTTGAGTGGCCACGAACACTGATCTCGTTGTGCGGTGTAGAGGACAGCAGTTTCGTATCTTGCAAGAGCAGCAAGCTAAGATCGCGAATGTTGGGCCAACCATGGTACGTGAATCATCTATTATAAACCTTTGGAGTCACTAACAGAAGTCTTTAGGAGAATGCGGCGTCACAGATTGATGGTCTGCGAAGGCAGATTCGGAGGCAAGATAGGAAGCAGCAAGCGCGCATGCATGAAGTGAAAGAGCTTATCCGTCAACAGCTGAAGGAACAAGCAACAAGGCAGCTGCAGTAAGTTTGGTCATACGACAATGACGAAGATCAACTGGTATTCACTCGTCATACAGGTCGCATATTCAAGAAGAGATTAGGCGTGAGATCGTGGCTCAGGTGAAGGAGCAAGTAAACTTGCAGATCAGGGAACACCTACCGGTAACGCTAGAGGAGCAGGCCCGCGAGAGCAAGGGACAATTGATTGAAGTCAAACACGCCCTTATGAACTCGTACGTGACTGCTTGAATTCCGGTGGTATTTCCAAACAGACTACAATGTCACTGACATGAGACGACCGCAGGGAATCCCGGAGGGCGAACTCGAATCTACGGACAGACAACCTGACGGATCAGCTAGCCGTGGTATTGAAACCAGATGGAACACGGAGCGATGTGTATCCTCACAATCTCCACTCGCTCTTTGCTTACAGCGGTATGTCTCATGCTCTTCCATACATCAAGCCCGTCAGCTAAATTAACCACGAAACACATGGACAGATGAGATGCTAACGGTACTGCTGCAAGACCACGAGCTGAACGTCAACGAGGAGAGAGAAAAGAACTTGAATCGTTTCATGGCTCACATAGGTGTGTCGTCCCCAAGGAAACGTTGTATACATGCAGGGCTGACGCGGCGATCGAACAGGGGTGGGGTTTAGGTTGGTTCCTATACCGGGCATGCCTGGGACGAACGAAGCAAAGGATGATTCGACGGTCTCGCCGGTGCACGAGACTTCAAGTACGCGCAAATGGGAATGAAGGTTCGTGATGGATCATGCTATCATGTTTACCTCGACACTGACAATGTGGCTCAGGCTGGATGCTACAGTTGTACACCATGTAAGGCTAATGCATGACTAGATAACGCAATGCGATGTACAATATATCCAGGTCATCCTCCAGTATCTTGCGCCTTAGCGTGACCGAGGAAGGCTGTGCACTTCCCGGCGCTTATGACAAAGTCGGCGAAAATTGGTGCGTATGACAACGCGTCGATCTATCAGCTCATCATTAGCCAAGCCCATCCTCTGTCTCCGGTTGATAGCCAAGCTAAACATTGAAACATCCACGAACAGAAGGCGTGGACGAGGAGAGGTGCGTCTACAGTACCCAGGAAAGCACTCGCACCCAAATAATAGACTACCGGTCGTTCATCCTTCTAGGATATGTTTGCCATGGGATCACTTTGCTTCAACTCCACACTTAAGTATCGGACGTCATTCTATGGGAAGGTCTGTTTGCGGGGACGAGCACTGCGGTCATTGCGGAATATAGTAATCCATCACTGATAGCTACGTGAGATCAGTGTTTCGTCCAGTGGGAGACGGTGCTACAGCGCACGCGATCTGCTCCCGATCCTCCTCGCGCATGGTGAGTGTTTGAGGCTACAACATATATAAGCTTAACTGAACCCCTTCTTACTCCCCAGCTTTTTTTTCGGCTCACCATCCCTTCGTTCACTTCTCAGCGCCGGTCGGTGAGTGAATTGTATTTTTCAGAAAGCACCTATGTCACAATTGACAAAACGTCCTCAGCTTCGCATTTTTCACGTTTGAATTTCTTCAACGACATTTTATATCGTTATCATCATCATGCGTTTCTTCACTCCGCTCGTTCTATTTGCGACGGTCGCCACCAGCGCACTCTACT
>JAXQIY010000193.1:0-26505 GCA_037041695.1 Irpex sp. PG99-01B2
CGGAGGTATGCTCGAGTGTTCAGGGCGCCGAGGATACTGTTGCAGTAGAGGGGTGCCATCATGTAGAAAAATGCGGCGAAGAGGTAATTGTCTGGATAAACGCAGGCCTGGAAGAAGTTATACGGCACATTCGCATCAGTTGCTGTAAAGCTGACAGTGAGGGCAGACACACCATCACGAGAACTAAAATGGCGCAGGCGGCATTCCAAAAGCCCCCGTTTACTGAGAATCGAAAAATAGTCGTCAATGCGCCTAGCAAAAACTATGTATCACCGCATGTACTTACTAGTTACGAATGTCATAATTTGTAACATCTGCGAGGTACTGAAAGGGTAGTTTTACGATGAATTCAGTGAGATTTCGACCTGTGTTAGTCCACCCGCGCCAGGGGATTACCTTTTTCTCCTTATGCCGGCTTTAAGGTACGAATGCCAAAGGAAGAAGCATAGTACTGCTGCGAGGGAGAGGTCCACGGTCGCACAAAGAACGAGGTATACTAAGATCAAGATCTGGAGAAGTGTCCACTGTCAGCAAAATCAGCTGTATGCAAATAATGCGTACGGTTCACTTTGCTGTTTGATGAAGTAATTTCAATGTTCGATGTTGCCTGAATACTGTAGTTGTAAGAATTAGCTGATAGGCTACAGAAATTAGGCTATACTCACACAATAACAAATGTTGCTTCGTGCGCAAATGTAGCAACCTGTTAGAAGGTTCGTATCCATTGTTTGAAGAGGTCCCTTAGCTTACCGATTCCAACAGCTAAGTTTGAGTACCGCCAATTAAAATCAACTCTGATACCGAGCCGAACGTTGAACGTTGAACACCTACCCAGCTGTACAAATGCGCCGAGGACCTTCTAAATGTCAGTAAAACGGAGGGGATCCAAGGAGAGTGAGCGAACGTACTAGCAATGCAGTAGCAAGCCTATTCGTGCTGACTACGGAGAAGAGCTCGACATTGATATTATGATCAGCCGGAGGCAACGCTAAGTACTCACACTTGTAGATACGAAAAAAGAAGAAATTTTGGGCAATAAAAGCAACGATGTTCTGACAAAATCCGCTTAGTACAGGGACTGAAGGTATCCATTAGCAGAACAAGCTCACCGTGATCATTACAGGTGCCTGAGCGTGAGATGGTATTCAGTACTGGCACGGCATAGACAGTTCGGGAAATTCGACTGTACCATGAACTCTCTGGAGCAACGCACTAGTCGTTAGCAAGGTAGAAGAAAGTAGCCGGAGCAAGGGAAGCTAACTTGAGAGTTGTCTCTGTGACGGACAATATGTAGCCCGTAACTACGGATTTGTACTAAGGATAAACGTCGAGCTAATGAGTGAACGAAATATGTCAGATTCAAGTCTTGTATGAGATTAGGTGTTTGAATATTACCCGCCGAATGCGATGCATAACATCAACAGTGTGGTAGTCTGGTATGATCCCCCTGTGACGGATAGCCAAGCAATCGGGATGGGCCACACGATAGAAGCACCTGAGGATAAGTATGTTAGCCTGAAATGTAGTCACTAGCAGAATAGATAAATTTTGTACTGAACCACAATTGTGGTATATTGAACCAACGTTTCATTAAAGGATAAGGCATATCAAAGGCTGCCAACCCAGAGCAGCCGAGCCAGAGTCTACTCGCCGATTCAAACATGTTACTGGTCAGACTGGGCTACCTTAACGTTCGATCGGTTTCCACGTACAAGCTTGTACTTCCGCTGGCGATTCTCAGTATAACGAGCGTTAGAAGCATTAGATTAACAGGAGTAGGCATGCCCCTCGCATTGACATGTCTCCAGATGCAAGGGGACGCGTTTTGGTGCGTTCTCAAAATTGTGGACATACTTAAGCTCGTGCGCATGAACACCAAACAAGAGACTCACCCACCAAACGATCGATGTCGCGATCGCAAATGTCATTCCATACGCAGGTCATGCAGTGCCGAATGAATACGAAAAGCCACCAGAGAGCGGCCTTCGTATAGAGAGTACTGAGACCCCTGCCATGAATGCTCTGTAAGCCCATCAACATGCCCAAAGCTCATTACGATATTAGCTGGATGACATATCGAGCACAACTTTATCAGATACTCACCAAGTGCTGTGAAGGGAAGCTTGGTACCGACTGGAAAATGATGTAATCGCATGAGTTCAAAACACATCCGCCAGGTCGACTTGTTGGCGTTTGGCCGCTGTGTCTCTTTCGAGCTCTCCGTCATCGAAAGCATCAGACTTTGAGTAGTAGTGTGACGCTGAAGTCTCCGTAGTACGTGAAGCCGTAAAGCGTTCTGGTACGACGCGTTGAAGACAACGTTTGAGCGTGTTACCTGGAGCACCGCAAGCGATTGAAGAAAGGTGAGACCCTCGAAAGGTCTGGGGGCGGCAAGTTCTCTCAGCTGACAGAGTTTGTTCTTTCTGAAGAAATAGAATATTAATGTCATTGGTCAGTTATGGCGGTATCGCAAAGGAACACCCAACTGTACTTGACTTGATCACATCCAAATTTGATACGGCGAAGGAGGTTTCGTCAAGTGGCTTTGATTCTGGGAACAGCGTCGTCACGATTAATCATACTCGGATCCCAATATGAGGTTCGAATACTCACAGGACGTCTCACCGATCACGGGAAGATTAAGTTATGTCAAAGACACGATTAATATTACCGTTATAGAGGGCGGCAAGCCAAGTATAGGCCAATCGAAGCCAGAGACTCGGCCGGCAAGGTTTAGTAGGCGATGGAAGATACTAACTGTGAAAGGTGCTTACTCGGGTTTTCGTATGTGTAATAGTCAGATTGGAGAAGCGTGCACAGCGTCAGTGCCTGAAGCAGACTTGAAGCAGGGATTAATTGCCGCGTGAATGTTCCTCCTAGAAAGAACGCGCCAGTTATGCGAGCATATGTTTACAGGTTCTATGAGTCATGGCCGATAAGAAACACGCTCTCCGATGCACCATTGAGTAGCAAAATACATTACCTCCGATGCTAGATCATTACCCTATCATCATACTCAGAAGAGATGCAATTACATACAGTCCAGAGCTCGAAGCCCTCATTCGAGAAGAGTGGCACGCAACAGAGTCCAAAGCGATGAGAAATATGATGTTTGCTTGTGATACCAGAAGATGGGAGACAGCATATTGTTCAGAGTTGCCACAAAACGTCCTACCCGTCGTCCATCCGGAGAGTGGCGATGCATTTCTCAATCAGATGAGATAGTCGAGTAGTAATCCAATGGATATGATGGAACCAAGAGAACCGTTAGACTAGTGACCGGTTTAGTACGCATACTAAGGTATTGTATAGACCACAAACCTTGAACTTGTTCTTGCAGTCCCTCACGTTGTTAAAATCCACGGTATACAGCTGCCATGCCAAGTGACATGCAGCCCCTCCGACGCTTATAGCGAAGTACCAGGCACCTTGCCCGTTGATGTTCCCGGCAACGAACAGACAGAGGATGAAAGCGGCAGCAAACAGCGATAAAATGGTGCGCACGTAATCGCCGAATAGTACCGCAGTTGATTTGACTCCCGCCTGAATGTCGTCTTTTCGATCCTGACAGGCATAGATGGTATCGTACACAATGGTCCAGCTACAAATCCATCAATCAGTGTTCTAAGTGCTTGGAGTGATAGGTAGCCCTACCAGATATTACCACACCACAAAGTTCCAATGACGTATGGGTCGACTCGAGCACTATCGAGCGATAACCAGCCTTTCAGAATTCCCCAGCCAAACGTAATACCTAGGGGGTATGTGTGTAAATAGTGCGAGCGCTTTCTGAACTGGTGCATTTTACCGAGCCATGCTTGGGGCCAGTACGTCCATCGTTTCATTAGAGGATATGTCCATCCGAAAAACACAACCTGGGCGAGCCCGGCGCAGAAACTGAGGTATTATTAGTCACAAGTAAAGAACGGTGAAGGCAGACGTACGCAGGGAAACCGCAAAGACCCAGGACTCCGAGGATGATTGCGTGAAGTGATATGGCGAGGTATACAGCTTGGCGAAGCGTTACCGAGCCAGAAGCTAGAGGACGATCCCTTGAGCGTTCTGATCGTCAGCAATAGTCAGTAGGTGAAACATGAAGGGTAAGAAAGGCATAAAACATACCCACTAGACCATCTACGTGACGATCCAAGATGTCATTCAGCACGCATCCCGCGGAATGTGCAACTGTTTCTCCGAAAGACCATAGAAAGAGCAGCCAAATGACGGAATCGACAGGCTGAAAGTCAATTCTGTGGGCAGCCATAAGCAAACCCCACACTACATGATGTTCGTGAGCATACAAAAGTTTATCAGCAAAGAAATCGAATGTACGGCAGGGTGCGATGCAAACATCAGATCCTACAGGGAACAAGTGGATGCGGGTGAGCAGAAGTAGGGACCACCAGTCGACAGCCGCAGTGACCTGATCTTCAGGGTTTGAGGCCTTCAATTTGACGGACGTAGTGATTATCTTCGTCTGAGTAGACATGACTGGGATGTAAAGATGTGGTAGGTGGGAGAAGTATTGTGTAGTCAGATTCAAATAATATTGGCATGTAAGAGTCAATCATACCGGTGTGGATCAGAAGGACCTTCTGTCTGACCTCGCTCTGCACAAATTCGGCAATACTTTACAACATCGCCCGAAGGAATCGAAACATGTTACGACTTCGCGTTACTTATAAGTGGAAGTGATGGGGCAGTGCCCATCAGTGACTAACACAAATGGTGTGCGGGCGATCCCTAGGCCTGGTGCTGTGACGACCGCGTTGCTGACAACTGGACACGTAAGGAGCTTGACGACAAATGAAGTAAGGTCAACGAGCACCGACCAGCGTGAGCGCTTCAGACCCAGCCGTCGTATCAGCTCGTAGTACCGCCAAAAATGTGGACCGGACGAGGGTTGGTGTAACACCATGTGCCTATTGCCTAGATGTGGGACATCAGATTCTTGATACAGGTCTGGCAGGATAAAATAGGTAATGCGAAATGAACCTTATAACTAGACTTGGTTTGTTTCGTATTGTTTAAGGGGCTGGGCGTGGGCTCAGAGTCTATGTGAATGATCAATGAACCGAGTTACTCCGATCGAAAAGGTACGGACTTACTTAATGGAAAATGCGCCGCAGCTCACAGTACTGACCATTGCGGTATGTCAAGAACCTAAGCAGCACCACCACACCCGGTGGTAGAGTGGTGCTTCGTGTTTGAGTTCCTGATCAGGGTATCGTACGTGGTGAGCGCTGCCATGTCTTATGACGTTGCTCGCGTAGAGAGGTTTGGTCGGCTGAATCCAATGAGTACGGTATAACAAAAAGAACCTGAGGACGGTGGTTTACTCCATTGAGTGTTTATGCGTCATATTCCATTCAAATCTTGACAACCGGCTGCCATAGAAGCAGATATCCGACTACTTCAACAAATGCTGTGATACGTGCAGCCTTCAATAACCCACGATCTTTCCGTGGATGCAATGTGCGTCGTCTTTGGGCTACTATCAACACTGGTGTGAGCCATCTTTTTACCGTCAGTGTATTGCTTCCGTGTAGACATACCTTTCTTCCAGAGCCCGGTGCATCAAGGCTGTATGACAGTTGGATTTCATAAGAGTGTAAACGAGCTATCCCCATACAGCTAGTCCGTGGCCGCAACCTTGTTGTGCGGTGGGATATCGAGGCGTTCACTCCAACGTGATGAGCATCTTGTAGTTGGTATTAGGTTACCCCGTTATCCACGAATTGAAGACCGCGCGGTACATGTGGCATATGCGTACGGTGTTCAGAATCCAACAAAGTCGACTATGCCTGAACGACGCAAATTGATATGCTGTTAGGAGGATGCTCGATACAATAGCGGTTCTGCTCACCTGATTCCCATTAACAACAAGTGTTCTCAAACCTTCGAAGCATGCCTCAGGTGACCTTGATAAGATGCTAAGCAGAATAAACGGTTGGTTGGAGAGGTAGCGCAACGACGTCCATGTTACCCTTGTGTGTGAAGATGATCAGGACAGATTAATAGATAGTAGTCTTTGGCATACCTGATACATGACTAGTGACCGGTGACCAGCGGTCTCGCATAGTACACACGCGCAGTGCAGCCATAACTCTCAACTTTCAACTTTGTTGACGATGATCGAGCAGAAAGAGACTAACGCCGGCGAATTGAGACGGAAGATGTGAAGCGCCCAATTCTGGCTTCTTGCGCAGACCACCAGCTTACTCAGCCAGAATATAGACTCTGGAAAATGCACACAGCTTCACTCAGTAACCGCCAAACACGAGATCCTGAGGCCTGAGCGCTGAGCACTGAGCCCGCGAAGGTTGAACGTTCTACTCTGCCTCCGGGAGACTACTTACCACCGCCAATGCTAAGCTGGCGAACATTGAGTTTTGCTCGAATGCTGACGGTTTTAGAACTAGTGGGTGAGCATCACGCAACCGGTACATACCTGTGGAAGACAAGTTGTACAGATACTCTGCTATCTGCTACTAATGTTACTCTTTTGTCTTATCACCGACGAAGTTGGGAAAACAGTATCAAGGTTAAGTCGGACATAGGGCCACACATGCTTCCATGCTACGAAGTTTCTGCTGAGGCCGACACTACCGTGCCTCTGGAACAGCAGATGCAGATGCAATGAGATGGAACTTCTCATGCATTGGCAGTTACCCAGACGCCGCCACGGCGGAGAGGTGATTTACAGATGAATTGCCCGTGACTCCTATCTTGGAATCCGTTGACCTATTTGTATAACTTGAGGCTAACATCCTTTTCGTGCAATAGATGCAACGATGCGACTACATTGGAAATATGGGCACTGCGGGCTCACTGCCACATGTACAGTTGCTCCTCGATCGTTTTACGGCAAGTACTCCCCTAATAATATACGCCTATATTCGTTCCTTCCCGGGCGAATAAATCCTGGTTGCTGGTTAGAGTATCGTTATTGGCGTTGTACATCATGCCTGAGACAAAGAGTAAGCCCTTGAATGTGCCATAACCAGCTCGATTACCTTAACCATGCTGTGTCACACATTTGGTGGGTGAGTGGTTGCATTTAAGTAGCAAGACCCTTTGTTCAAGTTAATCCGCATAACTTCAAGATATACCTCTATTCTCGACATTGGCTACGGTAATCTAAACTACAAGGCGTTCCATCATCTGAAAAGTAAGGATACAATATCGACCGCTACTTAGGTACGCCAATGATTTTCGAGTGCGTTGCCTGAGATCCCTTGTCCAAGCTCACTCTTGTCAATTTCCAGCCACTCGCTTCAAAGATGCTATCGTACTGCATTATCGTTCTCTCACTCCCGTTCAGTGTAACCAGCATCTGCATGTCTGAGAGATATGGCCCTATATTGGCCTCGCCTAAATTTGCGAGCAGTGGTTGCGGGGGTGGAGGTGATGTGGCACCAGGTATTTCCTTAGGGATGGTCGAATGAGGTGAGGCGTAGGAGATTAGGCCATCCACAACGATAAGCTGTGTATCAGGACCCGCCGCATGACGAAGTTCAGTCAAGACTTTGATGCAGTATTTGTCCGACCAATCGTGCAGAACTTTGCATAGGTAAAACACCGCTGGATTCTTGACAGGCTGAGGAGTGAAAAAGTCGTGGGCTGCATTCAAATTTCAGGTGTCAAACAGTCATGATAACCAGCCGTAGGAAGACAAACCTTGAATTGTGACCGTTCCAGACGAGATAGCGTCAGGGATATTTGTATTCCAGAACTAGGAATAGTGCGTTAGGTCACATTGCTATTGAATGCATAGTAGGCGGCTTACTTGAGTAGCATTTCCTACCACATCAGGTCGATCTTGAATGATGAACTTGAGGTGATTAAATGTCTTCGCAAGAGGTAGCATCTTGGACCCAATGCCTCCACCAACATCCACGACTACGGAACTCTGCTGGAGGTTCGCCCAGTCGAAGCCTGGCATAGCGTAAGCACCGGTGAATTTCATTCCTTCAAGAGCATTTGATCGTACCATCGACCACGGCCCAAGCAGAGGCGGGGTTCTGAGTACCGCGCATGCCCATAGCTAGCAGCTTTCGACGGTGGGCATTCTCAGGAAGTGCGGTCCACTCGAACGCTGGGAGCTTGGTCTCAAAAGCCTTGTTGAAAGCAGTTTCGTTCGGCTCTGCAGAATGAGACCAGTTGGGATCCAAGAGCACGTCTGACAGATAGTACGAGGAGCGTAGCCCTCCATCAAGTCTATAATAGAGAGTGTGGATTTTAGACCAGCAATATAATTTTTTAAAAGGAAAAAAAAGTTTAGGTATACGTACGCATGCTCGAGTAATGCTGTGATCCCTGGAGTATTGACATATTTTTCGCCTGGACTGTCAGGTGACTGATTAGATGAGCTCTTTTATTCTCAAAATGATGGTTTACTTCGCAATGATGTCAGAAACGTCTTTCCCAGTGTCCAACACTGAGGACAGGCGGTTGTTAGCAAAAACATCGGGGGCAACTTCTCTGAAGATATGCTTCGTTGCTAGAACGCGAAGAATCCGCGCTAGTTTGCTTGGATCGGAATTTGTTGGTGCAGCGATATCATTGACGTGCATTCCCTGTAGCCTATTGTAAGCGAGCGAGAATTGTCAAGACCATGAACCTCACTTGAGGCCCTGCAGCTCTCAAAGATTCAGGTACGTGGAGACGAATGGCGACACGCATACAAGAGCAAACATGATACTGAAACAAGATCAGACGGATACTCAGTATATAGGAGTTGTCAGACTAACCTGTACAGCCTGCGCAGGTATTCCAAGGAGGGGTGGACGCACAGCAGCAATGAGCTGCGCTGCGGCAGAAACGATGATCGTCCCTTCTGCTATGACATCGGGGGACATCCGGGGAGCTTCAGACTCTTGGGTAAATGGAAGATCCAGTAAAGGGTACGTTTGACCACGCTCTTCACAGAGTGCCTCAATTCTATCGACAGAGGCCCTCATAAGGTCTAAGAGCGCCCGGAGCTGTGAAACTGGGCTGGCGAATTGACGGCTGGTCATCGCGAGTGGCCTGGTTGGACAATAGAACTGGGTTGTTTCATGCTATCAAACGGAATAGACCCGATTTTATACACAATCGAAACGCACAATCGAGCATACCACCCATGGGAGGGTAAACGGGGTTCATCGTATACCCGCCGAGTTGTACGGGCAGCTGACAAAGCTTCTATTGCGAGCCTTCCCCGAGCGGCAGTCCATTACCAGGCCCAGGGTGAACATGCTTTCCAGCACCAGCAATGTGGCGTACTTCTACGATAGTTGAAGGCGTTCATCTGTCACAGTATCCACATAACAAGAACCTGTACGTACTATCGTGATAGAAGCATTGTGATACCATCTATATGGCCAACGTAAGGCTCGCCGCCGGTTTGTTTCCCAGCCTGCAATACCATGCTGACAGGTGTGCTGTAAGTAGTAGTACTACCGTGACTTATTCCGAGTCTGCGGCCATTCTGGCCTCCTAGCGCTCAGTACCAAAGATCTCGATTACCTAAGCAACCGAGTATTTAAGTTGGCGCTTACGTATACGGGACTGTATACTCTTAAATCGAGCGTCCATCTTCAGCTGTGGCAGGTAAGAATGTAGATGCCTTTTTTATCAGAGCTGACAGCCTATGTCTCCTTTAGAGAAACTCAACGCCGAATATGATACTAGAGCCGGCTGCTAAGCTGTTCCACTAGCGGCGATGTCAGTACCGCTGATGAGGCGTTAGCAGGTACATGATGGCGATTGTATAGCGTAATACCGCCTTCATCTCTTCAATTTTGATACATGATACTAGTACGCAAATGGGGGGTATTGAGCTAAATTGACGGCTTACTTCCACAAGTTCAATCGGACTCTAGACGGCACAACGTAAGACGGCGGCTATGCAGATCAGTCTGGCGGCATTTTAGTTTCAGAGGTCCAAGGCAACCATGTCTGACACCCACGGCACCCGCGCGGACTTTGGTGGATTACGATTAGTCCAGCACTGGCAGCATTCTAAAAGATCGCTCCTACCACTTGATATTTGACCCCAGCGCATTAAGTCCCCTTCGATCAGGCTTCAAGTCCCTTCAGTCGCTCACTATCCTGTCACTACTGACAATGACAACAAGAGGAAGCAACAGTATAGGGAGCCAACCATCGAGTTCTCAACTATGCTTTTCGCTTATGAGGTTACACCACTTTCCAGTGGGCACTAAACTCCCTTTCACTGCACTCGGTCCGTGCTAGTATATCCTGGGTTGCGTAATGACGAACACCGATATGCTAACAATGGAGTTCCTAGCTTTGTGCATGTACATGGGAGTGAAGAGTATTGATGGGCGAGTGACGGACTTCTCCTATACTAAGGCCGGTCTTTGGTGGCTCTTTATATTCGTTCGACACAGTGGAGGCTGCGTGTGGGACGATATATGCGATCGTGATATTGACCGTCTAGTGGGTAAGTCGCTCAAGCATAAGCAGTCTCGCACTCATTATTTAGAAGGCATAGAACGCACAAAAGGCCGTCCCCTTGCATCCGGAAAAATCACACTGCAACGCGCGAGCTGTCTGCTATTGGCACTCCTGCTGCTGTCTCTGCTGCTACTGCACACAGTTTGTAACAACATCTATCTGTATGCTGCTCATATGGGACCCGCGGATTGTTGGACATATCTAACGATAGCACCTGTTAGATTCTCGCTTGGCCTCATTGGAATAGGAGTCGTGGACATGCCATATCCGCTCATGAAACGATGGATAAATTTACCGCAATTGATAATAGGTGAATAATGCCACACTATACACGTACACTGGTTGACCTGCAAGATGCTACCGCGCAGGAGCATCCACAGCCTGGCCGTTACCGATTGCTTGGATGTCGGTTACAGACGGAAGATACGATGTTGGTACCTTGTCGACACTCTGCGTTGCGTTCGGCGGGTAAGGGCTTATTAAGATTATAGTCGCGGTTACAGTTCTAATAACTTCTACATCGTAGTATCACTTTTATTCTCGACACGATATATGCATGCCAGGACATTGATGAAGATATTCAATTGGGTGTAGGATCCTCAGCGGTCTCCTTGGCATGCTACCTTCGCGTAGCTTTGTCTGTTGTTGCCGTGGTGGTTGTGATCAATCTCTTCGCCGCCGGCGTATTCAATGGTCGAGGGTGCTTCTACTTTCTCGTGGCCACAGGAGGCGTCGCAATATGCCTTATGTGGCAAATACGTACTACGGATTTCGGCAACAGGGAACAGTGTGGGAAAGCACTCGCAGTAAGCTTACCCTTCCCATGCTTTTCACTCATCTGACCGACATGAACGCTCGAAGGCTTACAGCGACGGCATCAACATGGTTATATGGGCAGGGTTGATAGGAGACTGTATCCTCTGTTCACACGTGTGACAGTCCTCACTGTGCCGATGCGTAAGGTTCATTTCGCTATCCTTGTATTATGTAGCGAGATAAGTCTGCAAGTACTAGTAGTAGCCATTCCCTAACACGTGCTGTCTAATCTCGACAGATTGGTCCATGATCTGAGAGCATGTACTGTTGGTAGCGGCTGACATGCCAGTGAGAAGCACGCAATTTGACGAGTTGAACAAGGTCAGGCATGATACAAGTGCGAGGAAGCACTTCTGAGCGACAAGCGCATCTTGACATCAGAGCCTGAGGTGTTGTTCGAGGTACAGACATATATCAAGGCAATTAAGTATCGCGGCAACTCACTATATCGCTTCGATAGCAGTGGCGCTAAATTCCAGCTAGATGATCAGCGTGAGCGCTGAGCGCTGGTGGTTTACATCCACTGTTGGACTACTGTTAGTAACAGTCTGAGATTGGGCGCTAGTACGTTAGGGGTAATTTCATCTAAGTTTGGTCATTGCGTTTGAGATGCCCCGGCGAGAGTAAGTAACAAAATAGTGATACATATCAAGAAGATATCATCAAAATACGCACAGTTCGGAGAGGAAATACACCGCGCCGCAAATTGGAATGCCGTAACCAGTTTTCGCCTCAAGATCCACCTGGTGCAATTCTCAAGAGATCGCATCGTCATCATTACCATTGAGCGCTATATTGAGCCGGCAAGTGAGGAAGCTTTGCGCCACAATCTATAGCTATAACCTATAGTCTCGCTCCCAAGACCTTTAGACAGCGCGATGATTTCTTCCAGGGCAGAAGAGAAACATTGGCGTCTCCCATTTTCCATCAGCAGCCTGAGCAGTGCCTAGTAATCCGGAAACGTCTGGTTCGAGACCAGAGATTAGCTACAACCAGGCGACTGGCGTCCGCCGTGACTCGCATGGCAGCGGCTGCATACGGAGAACGACTTCTTCACCGCCCACTGTCTTCACTCATGTTTGAAGGTAAGAATCATCGGACGACGGAGCCGGACCAAGCTGACTTATAGATCGCGACGTGTTGCACGAGTCACTGGCACAGCTTCATGGTACCGATAGCAGTGTCCCTACTAATCTAGCAAGTGGACCGGCTTTACATGCCAGTGAAAACGGGGATTTTTCTCATCAAACTGCCTTTGCAATTGTTGTATCTGCGCTTACTGTCTAACTTTACGTCTGATTTCCCATGCCGTTCAACCTCAAGACTCAATCGACTAGCCCAATTGAATGCCACGGCTAGCATAGCTCCCAGCATTCCAATCACTCTAACGTGGCACGTTGTTGATGAGAGCCTGAGTCTGCCTTATACGTTGCTATAAGTAACAAGGTGACCATCTGCAGTTCATATTGTACATTCCTCAACGTCCGGGGAACTGCACTTGGCCATGTTCAAGGATATCAGCATCTTTGCCGCCGCTATTCTGGAGGCCTGGTTTGCGGCCCTCCTGTATGGTATGTGCATCTCTTCTTTGATAGCCCCCAGCTAAATAATGTCTGAGTATCCAGGTGTTATGTCAGTGTCTCTTATCTCTGGATTCAAGCATAAGGCGTGGCTGACAATGGCAATTTCTGTAGCATCGTTGTAGATATTTTCTACATTCGACTCACAATCTTGCACGGATTCAAGACTCGTACAGACAGGTGTGCACGCCGTGTCATTACGAGTCATCGAAAGTCACTCATCTAATCTTGCACACTAGGATCATGTGTGCACTAGTCGTGCTCCAAGCGCTACTATCGACCGCCGTCACTGCCCTCTGTCTACAACAGCTTATTTACGGTATTGAAGGGGCTCCTATTCCGTTGCTATATTTCGCGGACCAAGGAAGGCCGGCGAACGTTGCTCAAACGGCCGCGTGTCTTTTTAACGTATGCCAGAGTTCTTCATACGTAGTGCTGGTACATGCTAACAAAAGTTCCTTTAGAACTGGATTGCGGACAGCATCTTGGTACGCCCCTCGTACCTCCCCGTACCTCCAACTCACCAAGGTATACCAGGTGTGGCGCCTTTATGTTGTGTACAATAAAAATACGGCAATATTTATTCCATACGTACGTATCCTTTTCCCCCCTGTTCAAGTTGTTGATCCGAGACACCGTGACTCACGCCGTCTGAGTAGGGTATCTTTATTGCAGGATCATTTGGTACAGCCTTCTCTCACTATGCAGCTTTTGATGACTGATAACGGGCCTATAGCTGCTGGTGTTGGTATGTTGCACGCGGCATCTACTGGAAGCACTCTGTCCGAGCTGTTCGCAGTAACGTTTGCTGCGTGGGCCGAAACGCACTGGGGACTGACCGCCCTCACGCAGCTCTCTGCCTCTTGCCTCATTGCATTTAGGATATGGATGGTGCGAAAAAGGGCCACTACGATGCGATCTTTCTCATCCGCTAGATCTATGCCAATTGTGTGGATGATTTTGGAATCCGGAACTATTTTGAGCTTCACAACCGTACTTCTGCTTGCGTTCTACGCTTCTCACAAGATAGCAGGTGGTGTCGTAGGTGCAATATCTGGACAGCTTGCGGTATGCCTATACACACACTACCGTAACTTGAACACTGACATTATCATGATAGGCACTTGTACCAGCCATGATTCTGTTGAAAGTGGCGTTGAACCGGGTCTCCATCCGATCATCAGATGCTAGTTCACCATCTGCTTTGATGGACGTTCAGCGAGATCTAGAGAGTACAGCAAATAGCGCTAGCGATCGCACTGTTGTGCATGTGCAGCGCTCTGTCGACATGCAGGAGGATTATGAGCTTTATCATATATGTAAAAACGTGCGTGGAACTATACGCCACTGTCGTCTCAGCATTCAACCTGACGGCAATGTCTACAGCCGTCCGAGAAATGAAGCACATTCCCCGTCCAACTCTCCTTTCATGTACGGGGGCTTGTCGTTTCTAGTTTAACTCACCCCGATGCAGTCACACTAAGTATCAGGGCCTACATATAACTATCGTCTGCTTTTCGTGCCAAGTCATAAAAGCTCTATCAATGAATGTGTTCTCGAATCACGAGTGAGCTCTGACCCTACTACTGACTGCTACTTGTCTCGTAGAATGCAGCCCGGTATATCCTGTAAAATGGAAACGTCAATATCTGTCGTAGGAGACCGGGCTGTAAAACCATACTATTACGAGGCAGAATCACGAACCCTTGAAAGCACGTAGTAATCACCGAAGATAATGCTTGATTATCATCACCTCTCCATCATGGAATGGAATGTTGAATACCCGGTACGCCTCAGAGACCTCCAAGTTCTACCAATTGGTACCTGAAAACATAGCCGAAATGAGTGTCTGTGACACCAGGAAACGTCCGAGTGCGGAAGAACATCTACCTGGCGGTCGAAGGTACCGGTGATGGCCAAGGTTCAGCGCTGTTGAACAGTTCCACAGGGCCCAGGTCTTCCCCATAAGAGAAGACATTACAGTGCAAGCCTGGCACTCCATGCCAGCATAGTATTACTAACTTTATACTATAGATCTGAGGATATGACGGAAGAAATCTGCGTGCAATTGCCGACTTGTAAGTAGGATGTACGATTCCGAGAAAACTAAGTACTTACCGTAGGCTCCCGATATACCCACACTCTGTCACGTAGGCGATACACATGAGACCTTTTATCGCAGAACATTGAGTAGCGTGCTTTCTCCGGCCAAGCAACATACTGTGTTTACCACTGACCAGTGACCGTCAAGGTGTGGCCAGCAAGATCATTCCGCGTCGGCCGGCGTACGTCTAATGGAAGCGTGTGAATCTTGATCCGATCACTTGCTCTAACTTCGATCATGGCCCCCTCCGGACAGATCCCTTCCTACTGCACCAGGACGTCCATCTGTCTCTCTAATCTCTCTTGCCTGCCTTCTTTCTACAACCTGTGCGTATTGTACTTACAAATATCAAAGAGACCACTCGTCGCGCGAGCACGAGGCTCACAGGGTGAGCTTGCCTCTCAGTTCGAAACATATGCACAACATAGCCGACACTGTTCTACAGCGATTTCCTGACGTTTACCGTGTTACGACGGTCGGCCCCCGCACGGACGACACAAAAAAGAAGCAGATGTATCGCTCCGCGATATATTTTTCCGAAATTCCAATCAGCAGCGGACGATCTTGAACGTTTGGTCAATAAACGACCGACAGCTGCTGCTAGCCATGGTTCAGAACGTTCACGCACGCATATATACGCGTTCGTTCACACTGAATGCCAGAGACACGTCTCCGAAACTACCATAGAATGAACGCACTCTGCACGTGTGACGGCCGCCCATCAAAACTATCACAGACCTCAACCCCACTCCACCCTCACACTGTAAGCGATGTCCTCTCATAACGACCAACGTTAATTGATCAATGGCAAAACAACCTTCTTCACCTAGCCATGGCTGCGCACAGGGAAATGAACAAGGCCATCAAAGGGGACTCGGATATCGAGTGGTCAACGCCGTTCAAAATGAGAAATCGAAGCTGCCCCGGAAGATGTGACGTCTGACGACATAGAAAACGACCCAGTTTTAGTTCGAAGAAGCTCGTTCACCTTGACAACGAGGATTTTAGGATCTTGCGAGGGGACCGTTTCGTCGCTCCTTCGGGTGCTTTGGAGGTTCGTAGTTCGTCTCGGTGGTCGAGATCTGAGATCGGGACTCCCGAAACTCCTCACACGTCCTAATCTAGCGTGCATTGTGGTTCAAGTTCGCGTCAAGATCCTTTCGAGAAGCACCCCGGACTTGAACTGCGTGGAATTATGGATTAATTCATATGCTTCTCAAGCGAGCAGAATCGGACGGGGCAGTTATGGGCAAGCTGGGGTATAAAAGAAGGAGGGTGAAACACAACGCACGCTTGTTCTGTCTCTCCCCCTCTTCTTCTTGCCTTGTCTTTCCTCCCTCGTCGAGTCGTCTTAGCCAGTCCCTACTAGTGCTCTCTACCCTCCAACACATCCAAATTTCCAAAGTTCCAAGATGTTCAGCCCTCGCTTCCTCACTGCCTTCTCCGCCCTCCTCCTCGCATCGACTTCGGTCTCCGCTGCCCCCTCAGTCATCGCTGAGCGTACGGTACAGCCCGTGAACCTGGAGGTGTACGCCCCACACGTTACCCTCCCGTCGGCTGAGTCGATCTGGAACGTCGGGGATATTCAGCTCGTGCAGTGGGACACCAGCAAGCTCGACAGCGTTGGAAAGAACGCGAGTGGTGTCATTTTCTTGGGTTACTTGACCCCGAACGAGACGAGCGAGCATCTTTACATCGGTGAGTACCGTGTTTTCTCTGCATGCGTGTCGAGGTGGCTCATGGATTATTGCGTATAGACCGCCCCTTGGCGTCGAACTTCAAGTTGGGAGATGGCGCAGCGAACGTGACTGTGTTTGATGTGCCTACGCGGGACAGCTACATCGTCGTCTGTACGTATGATTCCTCGTTCAAAGCGGTCTCATTTTCGCTAACATCGACTGTTGTTGCGTAGTACTCGGTGACTCTGCCAACCGCTCCGACAAGTTCACCATCAACGGCTCCTCCGCCTCCGCCTCCTCGACTCCCACTGACTCGGCCGTCATCGTCGCTCCTACTCCCACCGGCCTTTAAGCCGCTGTGAGGGATCGACTCGGTGCCCTCGTGCATCACGTCACTCGCATCTTTTGGATTCTCATCGTTATCTTTGTTGGTTGGGCTTGAACTCTGAACACTTCGCATGCATTAGCACTGGCTTAAGACGAATGGACTCTTATACACTCTCAATCATACGCTCCCTCCCTTACCTACAGTACTTAGTACGGACTTTGTTGTCGTTGTCGACATCCTTCCGCATTGCTATCTGAATAGTATGCCCTATGGGTTTTCCTGGATTCGTTGAACATACAAGAAGGGAGTTGTTGGACTTTGTGATGCATGGGAAAGTATGAGGCCATGTCTGGGCTGGAGGTTGCGTGAAGTGTGCGATTGCCAAGAGCGTGCTTGGCGGACGTTGTTGCGTAATCGACTCGGACGATCCGGGTACATAAAGTACGGCGGGCTGGTCGTTCTTGACTTTTACCTCTCCTGCATCGTACATGAGCCAATGATCCCTCTTCTGAAGCCCCGTTAAGAGTACCAATGCTGCGAGCTGCGCTTCAGATTAGTGATTCTATGCTCAGACGTTCGTGATTTGGCGGCCATGTACAGAGTACTTACCGGTGAGTTTTCTACAGCGACCCACTGGCATTTAGCACTCACGCGTACTCACGAATGTTACATGTGTCGCTTACACGGCATTGCAGTCTCGACTGAAGGCAGTGTGCATGCGCAGCTCAGAACCCTTCAATATGTATACCGGCGATTTCAATAATAGTAGCTGTCACCGGTCGCGCGCGTCACCGAGCAGTCGCAGTCGCTCGGATGTTGATCACTGTCTATGTAACACTCCATCTCGACTTACTGATATCGTCGAACATAACTCTATGCAGACACATCGTATAGGGTGTCCAATAGCCTGGCAATGGGCGACCAGGCACAAGGAGGAAGCTCGAGAGGCGAGGAAGAAGAGGGAAGGAGCGTGGCACCCCCTGACCTATTTTTAGCAATGGGTGCTCCGTGCCTTTGTATGCGGGTATCCACCCCTCGAGGCCTATGATCTCACCGCCCATCCCATCAACCATCACGGCCCATTCCATTCATTCGACCGGCAAGTTGTTGGTTACTCGCTATATAACCCCGCACGCAGTGGGACCACTTCTCCCTTTCTCTTTTCCTCTCACACCCTACCGTCATCTCTACTCTTGTACCCGAACGACATACTTGGACGATATGGAAGCTCCTAAGCCGGCGATGACTACTTCGACGCAGCCTCAGGCTGTTCAGATGAGTATGTATACGATTTTTGGTGGTGGTGTTGTTGTCGGGCCGACGCTGAATTGATTTGGTTGTGACTGCGCAGGCGTGATGAACCCCCCGCAGCGTAACGCTACCCAGGAACAACATCAGCAGTGCCAGAAGGCATCGAGGTTGAGGGGAGGAGGAGCTGGTAGGGTACGTCTTTGTCTTTGCTCCCTTGGAATCCCCCGTCTGCCGCATCCTCGCTTTATGACGTCCTTTCTTGTGTCGTGAAGAGTCGTCGTGATGGGCAGTTGGGGTGCTTTGAATGCAATCATGAGTATCTCAGAACTGACGATTTTTGTTTGTATATGTAGGACTGCTTCCTCGGCCTGATCGAGTGCTTCCTGTGCTTTGAATGCTGCAAAGACTGCTGCGAGTGCTTTGCAGACATCATCTGTGCGTACCTCTACCGTTGTTTCGTTATCCCTCGTCGCTAATCTTGTAATATAGGCTGCCCATGCGAGATGTGCTGCTAAATGCCCTATTCTAGAGAGGGTTGTAGTTGTGCGTCAAGGCCCACATACACGTTGCCCCCGTCAGTCCCCTGCAACGTACCATTACGTAGAGGTAGACGAGGGAACGCACGTGTGGTGCGCTCATGACGCAACTACATCTTCGAACTCTTCTTCTTCCCAATTTCATCGAACGTTTGATTTTTGCTTGTACGATAGTATTATGTATTGCTACTCGAATTTGGACATCCTGCATCGTTGTCCAACATTGATGCTCGGGCTTAGAGATGGTTCTTTCCTTCAGTCTTCGAATTGGCTGGTGAGTTTAGTAGAGGCCATCACAATATTTAATCCCCCGACCATGAGGTTGGTGTTAATGAAAAGCGACTACACCGAGTACGGAGACTGACACTTGCAATTCGGCCTCTGCAGCCATTTGCTCACATCTCACCTTACATACAACTCATCGCTGTATCCGGCGAATGGAAAAGCATGTTCCTCAACTTACGTACGCATGTACATGCTCAGGCTGGTCGTCTCCGGGCACCTGCTCTTCAAATAATTCGTGTTGTATCCTACGCATCTCTTAAATGGTGCCTCAATGCAGCCTTGTTTATATACACAATTGTATGGTCTGTACGTACGCGTAAGGTTCAAACGAGCTCAAACGAGGACGAAATAACAGACGCCTGATAACAACGGGCTCTTGTTTAGCCGCTGTTATCGAGACCCCGGAGCAAAGAGGACCCTAAACACCTTTTCTAACGCGTCCAAAGTCGCGCTCGTCTGCACAGGTACTCCAAGTCTCCTCCTTCCATCTACTTTACGACGACGTGAACGACACTCTCTTGGACGACATATACCCTCAAATATAGCACGCATAACGACCAGGAATAAACCACACCACAGGAGTCCATACACGGTCACTACAGTACAAGTCCGGCAACTAACTTCGAAACTCTGCCTCACGGGCCCGAGCCCGCCCAATTGCCTCACATCGCGCAATCCGCCTGCTCCATCTGAGTATGGTGCACGTCAATTAAACGCCGCTACTTTTGAACAAAGGTCACGTGAGCGGCAAAATCGGTCGCGCAATGTCGCTTTTTCCATTTTCCGCGGCGGGAGACCGACAGACATGGCGACGGCGACGGCAAAAATAATTTAGTCAATTTAGAGGGAATTGGAGTAGTGTATAAGTGATATGTTAGCAGTAAATAATAGTAAACTCATACTCGTTCACCATTGTACTATGTCTGGCCAGCGAAACCGAAGGGCAAAAAAGCAGGCGGCTGCTCGTGCGCGAGAGGGCCGGGCGAGGCTTCGCATGGCTCTTGATGAGCTCCGTATAATTCAGTTCAAACAGCCTCTCCCCAATCCTGAGTGCACGGACATGAATCCAAATAATGCAGATGATTCCGAGAGTGTCTGCTCTTGGGAAGGGGGTGTCGAGAGCTGGTCTGATGCCGAGTCAGATCTGGCTGAATGGATCGACGACGATGACTTACGGGGTTCCGATGATAACCCCGAATGTGGCAGTGGGGATGGCACAACGGAGGATGAGGAGGTTATTGAGCTGGAGGGCGATGAATTGCACAAAAGCCTCGAGAGGAGTGAATGCCGGAGACAGGAGAGGTTGAGGTCAGCATACGACGTGCTGATGAGGGGAATGAGTGCGAAAGACTGGAAGAAGGCTGAGCACACAAAGCGAATGGGAGTTTATACCGGCCAGTCAGCACGGACAAAGCGCCACCACAAGCTGCTGGCCACAGAAGATGCAAAGAAAGATGCGAAAACCAGAGAAACGTACGTTTTGCGTTCCGAGTCTGTTGACACCTTACTGACAGGGTTTGCATGGGCTCAGCGGAACTGCGAAAGCCTTCCGTGCATTCTTTGCAAGCAGCGCCGAAAGCAATCCGGCTGCATCAGTCGATGACAGCAGCCAAAATACCCACAAAACGTCAGTAACACATTTGATGCCATGATGGCATGACACACCTTGCAATATACTCATTAGATTTTCCTTTTGCAGCTCGTCTGCGCGCCACAAACCTGCGAAGTCATCCAAACTCGTGGGGAATCCTGATATCTGCGAGGTCTCGGTTGCAGAAGATATGTTGGATGGATTCCTTTCTGACATGTCTGAGGATGCTGAGGAGATGTTCGAGGATATCAATGAGGCAGATGAATGGTATGAACGTGAAATCGAATCAAACGCACCTGCGTTGCCACAGCCGGAGATCACAACCGATGTCACTCCCGATAATGGGACAGTGGACAAAGTTCAGCCCTCTCGCAAGCGACGTCGACTTGATGTTCCTGTGCGACAGGCCCGGAAGCGTGCAGCTGAAATTGCCGTTTCAGCCCGCCAGTCTGCTTTGAAGGACATTGATCGTTTGCTCTCGTCACAGCGTCAGCAGTTTGAGGGTGGACATAACGGACTTCAAGCTCAACGAGCCCGCGCTATACGTGCATGCTTGCAGCTTATGGTTCGACATGGCCAAGGGATGATACAAGCCTCCCGCACTGCTGCTGAGGGTAATGGCTTTGCAAGAAACTGGGGATCCCGCCTGACTCGACAATGGACTCGTGACTGGATTCATACCCGCACTCTCCCAACCTCACGCCGTGGCCAGCACCCGAAAGTCGCCTCGATATTCAGTGATCCCTCCGTCCGGGCAGCAATAAGCACTTACATGCGCTCCAATAAATGGTCGATGAATCCAGAGAAGCTTAAGAAGCTCATGAATAACGAGCTTGCGGCAGACGAGGCGCGCGAGTACGCAAAGGTTGTTGTCTCGCAGGAGATGCCTCGTGGGTTGAAGGAGTTCCTTGAGACCTCTCTCTTGCCCCGGTTGCATCTGAAACCCGGTCGCCTCGGGTTGTCATTATCGACGATGCGCCGTGTCATGCTCCGTGAAGGCTTCTCGTATATGGAGCACCGCAAGTCCGTATATTTCGATGGGCATGAGCGCCCCGACGTTGTCGAAGATCGTCAAAAACGATTCGTACCCACCATGCGAGTCTTACACCCTTATCTCGTGAAATATGAAGTCGGCAATGTGAAGCAGGAGATTCCTGTTGATCCCAGGCTTGCATCAGTGCCTCGCGTTGTTCTGGTTGCTCATGATGAAATGACTGCTCAGGCGCATGATGGAGTGAAACGGAGCTGGGTTCTGGATGGGGAAATGCCACTCAAAAAGAAAGGACCAGGCCGAGGGTTGCATCAGAGCGATTTCATCTGCTCAACGGTTGGATGGCTTAAAGAGGCAAGTGTCACTTTGGAGTACGGGAAAAACCATGATGGATTTTGGACGGGAGAGTTGTTCGTCAACCAAGTAAGTATAAATTCAATATTTCCGAAGTCTCAACGTCCCGCAGACTCACACTCTTCAGATCAAGGAGAAATTTGTGCCCGCATTCAAGGCAAAACATGGTGACGGATATATTGCAGCGATTCTCGTTGATCATTCTCAGGGACATTCTGCTTATGCTGAAGATGCCCTTCGAGCAACTCATATGAACATGCGTCCTGGTGGTAAGCAAGCCCAGATGCGGAACGGATGGTATAAGCGAAATGGAGAGACGATCATACAGCCGATGATATTTCCACCCGACCATCCCACTTACCCAGATCAGCCGAAGGGCATGCAGCAGGTCCTCCAAGAACGGGGCCTATGGCGCTCCGGATTGCTCATGAAGTGCAAGGAGCAATGTGCATCAGATTCGACGGATTGCTGCGCAAGACGGATTCTGGAGAATCAGCCTGATTTTCTCGAGCAGAAGTCACTGGTGCAGGAAGTTATCGAAGCAGCAGGTATGATCTCAGCTTTTGAGCATTTGATATTAACATGGCTTAAAGGTTTCCAGGACACATTTGCATCTTCCTCCCGAAATTTCACTGCGAGATCAACTTTATTGAGTACTTCTGGGGTGCCGTAAAGAAATATCTCCGTGAACACTGTGACTACACATTTGATACTCTGCGCGAGAACATGCCGAAGGCTTTGGAGTCAATCTCGGTTGAGCTGATACGGAAGTGGGAACACCGGGCTTGGAGGTTTATAGATGCATACAGCGAGGGCCTCGGGGCAAAAGATGCACAGGCGAAAGTGCGATCGTTCAGTTCACGCAAGTACACATCGCATCGTCGTGTATCTGAAAGGGTGGCGGCAGCGCTAGATGTATGACATAATATTATTTCTCTTTTTGGTAATATATATTACCATATAAGGAAGGTGGCAAAAATGGCGGAGACAATTTTTTTATTTTGAAGCCTATCGACAAATTATCTAGAGGTTATAACACCATGATCAGTAGCTTTCGTTTCCCCAAGTGTCCTATCTTCAGGTGCAGTGTTGCGTTTGGCAGTCCCGTTGTTCAAAAGTAGCGGCGTCTAATTGACGTGCACCATAAGCACACCGAGGGTAATCTGCACCTTCCACGCTGCACAAGGGACCTAGAGCCAATAGACGGGCGAGGAATACCATAATCGTCATTCCGCATTGATAAACTGGTATATAATAGGCCATGGCGGCGAACCCACGCGTGTCTGGCTTTTGGTCCGTCCAGTCTGACCGTAGCAGCATGGGTTATTTTGCAAGAGACGAGGAGGAAGATGTTGGGTTGGTGGATGGTGAGGACGGCATAGAGGACAATGGGGAAGGGGTTTATGTGAGTGATGGAAGGACGCCGTTGGATAGGACGATTGATAGGATTGGGATGGGTGCGTGTTTCTTCGTGGTTGTTCGCGTGCGGAGGGACGAATGACTGGGATGATTGAACGTGTTACTGAGATATATGTTTTGTATGTACAGGCAGTTACCAGTGGACCTTGCTTTCGTTGTGCGGTTTTGGTGAGTTCTATACGCGCAGTGAAGGTTCATTAATGCGAACGAGTGCTGGTTTGGTCATGGAGGGTGGTTGGCGGATAATGTGAGTCTGTGCTCTACTTCGGATATTGACAGCATACTAATCAGAATGACGTCTCTGGAAGATGTGGATACAAGCTATTGCGATAATACTACCGAGAGTGCAGCAACATTTTGACGGCAAGTCCTATGTCTAAGCATACTTTGACCGCTAATGCTAATCTTCCACGTTCCTCTGTCCAGTGCCCGACTCGTACATCGGCACCCTTTCATCGTCAATGTTCGCCGGCATGATGTTCGGCGCAATAGGCTGGGGCACCTGTGAGTGCTCCCCACAGTATACCTCTCACCTTCCTCCGCCAGCCTCTGACTCACAATTCCGCAGGCTCAGACCTAGTAGGCCGTACAGCCGCCTTCAACGCCACGCTCTTCCTAACAGCTGTATTCGGCGTCCTCGCGTCGTTTGCAAACACCTTTACAACTCTATGCATCTCTCTCTTCCTGCTAGGAAGCGCAGTAGGGGTGTGTATCCCCTTTTATCGTTGTCCCTATCACGCTATGGCTAAATGCGCGCTCTCATGATCATAGGGGTCTATGCCGACTGATGGGACGCTCCTGCTCGAACATATGCCGAATGGGAAGCAGTACCTCGTGACCGCGTTGTCTGTGTTCTTCTCCGTTGGTTCGGTGGTCTCAGCTGTTATTGGCTTAGTAGTCATTCCCTCTCGATCGTGTCCGCCTGCACCTGCACCGTGTGATGTCGCTACGCAAAACACCGGGTGGAAATACCTGCTTATAGCCCTTGGATTACTGGTGAGCCGTCTTTTCAACAAGGGTAACATATGTTAATAAAGGCTCTTACGTCTAAAGACATTAGCGATGTTCACCGCCAGGATGCTATTCTTCCGACTACACGAGTCACCTCGATACCTAGTTCACGCAGGTCGTCCACAAGAAGCGATAGAATCCCTCCAAATGATCTCCAAATTCAACGGGTCAGAACTATCCCTTGATCTAGAGGACGTATACGACCACAGAGGTACAATCACCAACGGAGAACCGTCAACTTCTCCTCAGGCCAGACGGCCATCACCCCCTCGCGCAGACGTCGTCTTCGATGCAGACGCACCTTCAGCATCGCCGGTACCGCAAAGAACGCTCACTGCGCAGGCCAGCCATGAAGTCCTCCGGGGCCCTCCTGAGACGAGACCCTCTGATTACAGCTCTACAGGCGCACCGAACGTAAACCTGAGCGACCATACCTTCCAAACGCCCCAAATTCCACACGACCACGACCACAATTTCGAATACCCGAGCGACAGCACCGCCGTCGCCTCTCCCTCCACCCCCGCTCCTCTCCTTCCATCCTCAACCAACAATGAAGAAGGCGAAGAAGATTACTTCAAAGCAGGTAGACAGGCTCGGCATTCCCGGTTGGGAAGCTCGTTCTCGAGACGATCGACGTCTTCGAGACGTGCGAGTAGGATCTCGTTGGAGGAGGTCAAGGGGAGTAGGGCGTGGAGGGTGCTGCCGATATGGGTGAGGAGGCCGTTGGCGGCGTGGGTGGATCGGGTGGGGATGGTGCTTACGCCGGAGTGGTTGAGGACGACGGTGTTGGTGTGGGTTGTGTGGTGCGCGATGTCGTTAGGTGTGTGTTTCGTGGCTTGAACAGAGAGATACGATATGGTGGTGCTAACCTTCGCTGAACTTCCCGTTTCATAGCGTATACGATGTTCAATGTGTACCTGCCGAAATTGTTGGAAGGCCGAGGTGGGGACGATGGAGCTGCAAAATCACTCGAGGATAACTTGTGGGACGTGGTGATATACACCGTTGGTGGATGTCCCGGCGCCATCGTGAGTGCAATCAATCCTGCTATTCCCTCACGGCGTTCGACTCACTGGGACGATTCTACGCAGATCGGTGCCTGGCTTGTAGATTCACGACTAGGCCGACGATGGTCACTAGCCGGAAGCACACTCCTGACGTCGCTCTTCTGTCTGTTCTTCATCTGGGCTCAACATCCATTCGCTGTTCAAGCGAGTACTGTTGGGATTAGCTTGAGTGCTACGGTGGGTTTTTTCTTGACTTACTAAGCTCCCTTCAAGTTTTTGCTGAGTGGCATGACACAGGCGATGTGGGCAGTCTTGTACGGCTGGACTCCAGAGATATTCGACACAAAAGGTGCGCTCTCTCTGTATTATCTCTGTTAACACTAATTTGACGTTCACACGCCCGTAGTGCGAGGAACAGCATGTGGCATCGCCTCTGCCCTTTCTCGAATGTGAGCGATTTCTGCTATTGACCCGTTTAGACGAAGCGCTGACGTACATGGCTTCTTCTCTGCCTCACTTATTTGACGCAACACAGAGGTGGCATGATCGCACCGTTACTGGGCGGTACGCTGCTCATGATCGATAACTCCTTCCCCGTCTATGCGAGCATTGGGATATTCTTGCTTGCGACTGTGGCAGTTTTGCTGCTGCGAGGGCATGAAGGAAAACGGGGTGGTGCGGCTGGGTTGGGTCACTGAGGTTTGGTGCTTTAGTTGCGACTGAGCGTAGACGATGGTGGACTGTACATGTTGATCTGGAGACTGGTTGTGTCTATCACACTGTAGCGATATGTGTATTGTAGAAAAATTGCACTCGGTGCAAAGGTTTGTAGAAGCACCATACGCCACACTCTGGAACTTACAGGTGTGAGCGATCACATCAAGGCATGCCATGGTCTACTTGAAAGCTGAGTGATAGTTATACTGGTGGTTTGACAATTCCAGGACTGATCTTGTAGTATACAATATTTGAGTCCTCTGCGTTAATTGCGAGGTATACTTGAGAAGGTTTGCCCAATTGCTTGAAAGCCTCATCGAACCTATGCGTAGACAGCTTAGTCCTTGCTTGCTCCATTAGTGAGAAAGAGAC
>JAXQIY010000194.1:0-10355 GCA_037041695.1 Irpex sp. PG99-01B2
GTGGGTTCTCAGACGTTCGTCGTGTAGATATGCGTACAACCGTCCGAATACGAGTCAAGTGGCCAACGCTATCAACTCGGGGCGTGGCTTGCCGTGAGGAGCTGTAGTACTTATACTACAACGACGAAACATCAATGTACACATACAAGACTTGTCACCTGGAGCGTTTTTTGAGGACAGAATCGCGAGCGTGATCATCAACCCCTCGATCGCTTCCTCGATATTCTAATCAGTAAGTAAGAACAACGTCGATCTATCTCCTCAGCCATATCCACCTCCTCCTTCTCCTCGTGCCACGGCAATGTAAGAACAATGTACTGGGATCCGGAAGCTCAACCCATCTCCTCTCGAGAACCTCCATCCGTACTCCACGCGCACTGCGCAGTCGTTCATCGAATAGGCTACACAAAGTGCAGAATGCTCGCATTGAAGCCCAGCTCGAGAGACTTACTGCAAAGTTCTCAGAAGTCCACAATCTAACTTTATCTTCCCATATAACCAGTCTTACAACGAACGTGGTTCATTCGGTCAATATATGAGCATCCGGAAGAGACCAAATAGAGATGAGTACTAAGTGCAAACTAGCGTACAACATATCAACAAAAAAAACGAAGACATAAGAGGTGATCCAGGAACGAGGGGTATATATCGAAGAGGTTTACACCGTCTCTGCAGGTTTTCGTCGTTCAAGTATCTGTACCCATTTCTTCGGGAACCATCCTTCTCGACCTTGTCTCGTTCTGCCTTTCCACCACTCGCTGCCTTCGACCTGCAATAAGAGTGAGCATCAGTCATCTCAAAGATCAAGTGCATGTCAGGTATGTCAGTACTCACCTCGATTCGGGGATCAACCTCTGCACCAGTTGCAGGATCCAGCTTGCCCATGATAGCGACGATCTCATCCTCCTTGAGCGAAAGCTCATTCGGAGAAGACGCCTCAAATGGATAGAGCGCCCTCGCGAATGTTAGCTGAGATGGGTCCAGCGGTGGTAGATTCGCTCCTGGTACAGCGAGCAGTCCTGCTTGTTGCTGTTCTCTCTGGCGCTCCGTGAGAATCTTCACGAGTTTGTGCATCGCATATGGTACACCGAAGATAGCGAGCAGGAAGATGATGAGTGGCTTCTTGCTGGCTTTCGGTGCTGGAGGATTGCTAGGACCTGGTACAGGTCGTCCGTTGACGAAATCCTTGAACTCGCCTCCCAGGCCACCTGCAGACCGTCGACCCGTGAGGGTCTCCTTCATCCACCTCACAAGCCCAAATAATCCCAAAACGCTCCCTAGCGCGTTTCGCAGCTGGCCAAATTGGTCGATTACACCGACCATGGCGAAGAACGATGAATGTGTGGCCATGAATGTCGACTCGAGCATCTGTGCTACGCCTGAGAACGTCTGGACGATCGACTGCAGGAGCGCGAAGGTGTGCTGGGTGGTAGACTCGAGTGTCTGTGTGAGCGAGGGGTTGTTGGGGTCGAATGGCGGCTGTCCGTACATCCCCATCCCAGGTCCATACATCCCGTTCATACCATATCCTCCATAGCCACCACCCATGCCATAGCCCCCATAGCTCCCCATCCCGCCATACATGCTATTCATCCCGCCGTAAGGAGAGTATCCTGTGCCCAGTCGATTGTAGCTGTTGTATCCGTACGGAGAGTTATACGATGTGCTGGCTAGTGCTGATGATGTCGCTGGTAGAGCTGAAGTCGTTGCAATAGAAGGATTAGCAAGAGCAGCTGGTCGTGCGGGGACAGAGGGGGTGGAGGAAGTCGCGGATGGAGTTGATGTTGCCGTCGGTTGGGAGGTAGCGGAAGCCAGTGGTACTGCAGAAGCCGTCGCTGTTGCACCGGCGCGTTCCCAGGGTTTTGGAGGCGAGGCCATCGCTGGAGGAGATGGAGGGATGGAGGAGGAGGTGTGTGAATTTGGCTCAACCCCGCATTATGGATATAGATGGAAATTGATGCGTACTCCGGCATTCCGCCTTCTCCGTTCCCGGCATCTATCATCTGCGACTGGTCACGAACTGATCATGCAAGAGACTTTCAACGCGAATCATACTTACAGCAGTGGAAAGGTATGCACTACTATCTCGATTCATGCGATGAACTAATTGCCTGACTTTCGTAAACCTTTCCATCCGACACTACTTAGTACTGTCGCGGCTTTGCGCGGGGAAATTCTGTTTCGGTACCCAGGCCCTCCCGCTATCGTGAACTTGAAATCCATGTTGGCTGCGTATGCACTACTTGAAGTAGTAATTTAGTGCAGCTAGCACTCTAGTATACGTACACCTTCTAGCTATCGTCCCCGACGTCCAAACATAATTCGCGGTGCCTGGTGCCAGTGCCGAAGGACGACGTCGACGCGTAAGCTTGCGCGATCGTAAAGTGCCCCTGTGGATACCTGCGGCTATGATAGGAAGACAGCGCGGGTCTTGAAAAGCCGAAAATCCAGATCTTATGCGGCCTCTGACTTCATTCGTCATCGCGGGCTAGGTACTTATAGCAAGGCTCCTCTTCTGTTCCTCCATCACAGCTAGCCACTGCACTTCAATGGGTGCCCTCAACAACTATAGTAGCGTGCTTTGCCAAAGTTTCCCAGCAAAGCCTACGTTCAATATCGACCAAATCCCCGATTTGACTGGTCGAGTAATCATTGTAACCGGTATGTTTTACGGCACAAAGCCGATATTTTGCGCAGAAGGAAGGACGTATCTCACAACGCTAATGATCAATGCAGGTGGATATACTGGTATCGGCAAAGAAACTACTAAGGTATATGTTTTCTCGCTCACTGCTTATACTGTGCGCTCATGATACAATGCAGGCTCTACTGAACCGCAACGCCAAAGTATATATCGCCTCCAGGTCCAAAACGAAAGCAGATGCTGCAATTCAGGATCTCAAAGAGGCAACTGGTCACGAGCCGCTGTTTCTCCAGCTCGACTTAGCTAGCCTAGCTTCTGTCCGTCAAGCAGCGGAAGAATTCTTGAGGTATGTGTTCCTTTAATTGAGTATACCATATGCTCATTCCTACACAAATAGCAAGGAGCAGGCTTTGCATATCCTCTTCAACAATGCGTAGGTCTCTTCTGATTTCGTAGAAGCTGTCAATAATCCCTGACAATCGAATAGTGGTGTAATGACACCACCTATTGAACAAACTACCTCCGATGGCTACGACATGCAATTCGGTACAAATGTCCTCGGTAAGTACACTCTCGGTTCGTGGTTGCGCTCGTCCACTGACTTTATTGCAGGGCACTGGTACTTCGCCAAGTTACTCTTACCTGCGCTATTACGCGGGAAAGAGACATCGCCTGATCAGCATGCACGGATCATCACCACGTCGTCCTCCGTGGCTTACTTCACCACACTGCACTGGGACACGTTCAAGGATGGACCTGCCAGGAAGGCCCTCGGGACACAGATGTTGTATTCACAGAGTAAATTTGTCAGTACACTTCGTCAAGTGGGATGTTATCGTTTTTAGAGCTGATATGACGATTGGTAGGCCAATGCTGTGGTGGCACGAGAGTTTGCTAGGCGATACGGGGACCAAGGTATCATTTCAATCTCAGTAAACCCCGGTATGGCCTTTTCCATGCCCTTTCAAGCGAAGGAGAGCTGACGGTGCATACACGTCTAGGCAATATCAAGTCTGAACTTCAACGCAATATGACCAAATTGCAGCACTTTTTTGTTGTAGGTTCCCGTACATTAGTATATATTCAGAACTGTCCTGACATGGTCAACCAGGACACCTTGCTTTTATATCCGACTCCTATGGGGGCTCTCACACAGTTGTACGCTGGCACGATGCCCGAGGCATTGAACTATAACGGAGAGGCACGTCCTTTTGAAATAGGCGACTCGATTCTTTAGCTCACTAACGAAAATATCTCACCTATAGTTTTTGATACCTTGGGCGCGACTCGGGCGGTTGAGGGAAGAGGCGTATGACACGGAGTTGGGTATCAAGCTCTGGGACTGGCTCGAGGAGCAGGTCAAGGATCTCTGAGTGGCAACTCTACCAGTGTTCAGCTGACTCTGGTGCATCGAAACCTACTATGCACTCTTCTTAATAGTGAGTCGAAATACTATTCACGTATAATGTCAGGCACACGTCCCAGTGGCATCTGGTACCAGCTGTCCAAATGGCAATCGGTATACGCAAGCAAGCGGACATCTACATTCTACATCAGCATCTGCCGATGTCAGACACCATCATATCTCTACCACGACTCGGGATATACTGGTAACTTTCACGCGTACGCAGAGCAAGTAAACAGGTTGCTGTATTGTTCTCTTTCCGTTTGAATACGATAGGTCAGGCTTCTCTTATCAAAGCAAGCTACTGATAGCTTCAAACCGTCTGCATAACAGTGGCTAGGATGGGCATGTATATAGGAGATATCACAGCAAAGAATGGCTCACCTGCACATTCTTCCTCATTCACCCTCTTGTGGTGATACTTGCAAGATGTACGTTCTCAGGAACTATTACCAGGCCCTCTGCCAATTTTTCCCGCCCAAAGCAACTTTCACCGTCGATCAGATTCCAGATCTGACTGGTCGTGTTGTAATCGTCACTGGTGAGTTGCTGACATGAAAAATAAGGCTATTATCTAAAAACCCGTTTCTCTGTGCAAGGTGGTTACTCCGGTATTGGAAAGGAGACAACAAAGGTATGTGTGTCGTTTGGGTTGAAGATGTCCTTAATGTAATGAATAGGTCCACCCTTAGATACTTCTCGGCCACAATGCTAAACTTTACATTGCTGCAAGGTCTAGGGCCAAGGCGAATGAAGTCATTCATGACCTGAAGGAGATAACTGGGCGTGAGGCATTCTTTCTTGAACTTGACCTTGCAGACCTCGCATCTGTTCGTCGATCTGCGCAAGAGTTTCTGAGGTGCGTCTACGAACCTCCCTCCTCAACTCAAACCTACTGACGATCTGGTTTTGCAGTCAGGAGCAAGAGCTCCATGTTCTATTCAACAATGCGTAAGTATTTGTGTAATCGACCGACTCTTTGAGGTGACGTGAACACACAGGGGCGTATATTTCAACCCTATTGAGCAGTTAACTGCCAATGGGTACGACATGCAGTTCGGTACCAACGTCACAGGTAAAACTCTTCTTTCGCAGTGTTCGAGGACATAGGTCCAATAACTTTGTCGCAACGTAGGCCACTGGTACTTTACTGAGCTTCTACTACCCGCATTACTACGAGGCAGAGCGTCGTCTCCCGACGGCTACGCTCGAGTCATCACGACATCTTCTTCCACCGCATATTACACTACCTTGGATTGGAGTATATTCAACGACGGCAAAGCTAGAAGAAGGCTCGTCTCGCGCGCATTATATTCTCAGAGTAAATTTGTGGGTATCATCTTATAAGGTTAGATGAACGTCGTGCCTAACCCACGCGTAATGGAGGGAAACGCCGTCGTAGCTATTGAATTGGCAAGACGCTACGGTAATCAGGGCATACTCTCGATTCCCGTCAATCCTGGTACGCTTTCAGTGTTTAGCTGTTTGCTGGGGCACTCACATGGACATTCTCAGGCAATATCAAGACTGAAATTCATAGAAACGTAGGAACCGTGGATCGTCACCTCATCGTGCGTATGTTCCAACCAGCGTTCCAGAGCCCGAGTGCTGGGTTTGGCTGAATCATAGTATAGAATACCTTGCCAGTTCTGTACCCGGCCTCACTGGGTGCCTTGACCCAGTTGTACGCTGGAACCATGCCGGAAGCATTTAACTACAACGGCCAGGTACCTTTCTACAAGTGTGATACCGTGATCCCACGCTGAATGTTCTTGCAGTTCTTGATTCCATGGGACAGAGCTGGACGGCTCCGAGAGGAAGCCTACGATCCCGAAGTTGGAATCAAGTTATGGGATTGGCTACAAGAGCAAGTCAAAGATCTTTGATTGAGTCCTTAAACTCATTGTTGGTCACCCGAATATATTTACTACATTTCTTGATTGATTTCGCAGTCGAGTGTCTTGCTCATGAAATACTTGGCTATGTACGGGATGCATGCTCGGTACGGCGCCCACAAAACCAGAAAGCTCGAAAGTCTGGCAGGCTTGGCCAACGCCCGCTCGAACTACCATGGCCAGAATGTAGACTTATCCAGCTTTGTGGCGTTTGCTCAAGCCATAGTGGGAGGTTCCCAAAACGGCATTCTTTGTGAAATTACTAATCGGCGCTAGCCTACTAGCCATCTTAACCTTCTTTTAACTCCCGCGATTAAACATCTCATACAGTTGTTCTGGGGTCATTCTCTATCCCACGCTGGTGTAATAGTGTGTGCCTTACTCGGTGAGTCTTCTAAGTGGCCATACCACGACGCAAGGGACGACTCACACGGCTATGAACGAGGGCAAAGATGATATTCCGACCCTACTCATGGATCTGTGTTCCGGGTCATGGCAGAGACCTCCCCACGGCGCGATATGGTGGTAAGCTGATCCTGTAACACTACACGCGACTTGCTTGAATGAAAGCGCAATAAGGAGGAAACCACCACATCTAGACATGTCAACAATTTGAATGCAATTTGAATGCGCGTATAACAGGCACGTGCCTCCGGTGTTCTGCGGCTCCCATGGTATAGTTCAGATTGAAGTTCTCACGAGACAGGTGAGTGAAGTAAACCTCTGATTGTCACCGACTCAATAGAGTCTGCAGTCGGAAATGCATTCCCATAGAATAACATACCGCCCGATGTTACGCTGTATATAACTCGCAAACCTTCGCCATGGGTGAGTGTATCGTTCCCCATCCTACTGTCTCTCCTACTTATTCCTTCATCTTACCTTCCGTGCCGGACGACAGCAAGTGAACGATGTCCGACAAGTCCCAATCGGATCTTCACGCTGAGAAAGCCTCAGAGGTGGTTCAAGAGAAGCCGGTCAACGAGTCCTCTTCGACAATCGACCTGTTCTCGTACCACGAAACAAATGCAGGCCGTCTTGTCATCGACCCCGCGTAAGTGATATCCGCTTCCTCATAATGTATCAACATTAGTAATAACTGTGGATATAGTGAGGCCAAGATCGAGTTTGGCGAGGAAATTGCGGAAAAATTGAAGCTGACCGAGGATGGAAGTATTGTGCTGTGGCCACAACCCAGAGACGACCCTGAAGATCCTCAAAACGTAAGCAAAAGTCCTGCTAAAATATGCTTGTATGAAGCTGAATGTACATTGGCTACTCAGTGGTCAGATTTCCGCAAGAACATACAACTGTTGATTGTAACCTTAGCTGCCATTATCCCCGACTTTGACTCCGGCATCGGTAAGCCCTACAACTTCTGCACTCTCGCGGGCGGGGCTGACCCGAAGAACATATTCTTGAAACAGGAATTGCGGACATCTTTGCTCTCTCTGTCCAATACGATACAACGACTGGTGTTATCAACAACCTCACATCGAAGTATGTATTTTCGTCTTCCCGAAGGCGGCCTTCCCCGCTGATTGGATATGTTCTCTAGCTGGAGTATCTTCCTTCTCGGTACTGCGCAGCTCCTTCTCATACACATAGTCCTGCTCACGGCTAATCCATTCAGGATGGGGCGGCATATTCGCTGTTATGCTTATGCGTCGCTTTGGTCGCTTGCCCGTTCTATTCTGGTCACAGGTGCGAACTGTTCTGTCAACTCTGTCCCACCTCCCATATTGATATTGATGCATGGGAATAGGTTCTCGCACTTGGTTTCTTGGTCGGATGCACATTTGCGCCAAATCTTAAGACCTTTGCAGGTGTGTGAATTCATTGATCCACTTTAATCTGAAGCTTATCACTTTCTTGACAGCAATGCGATGTCTTACTGCGTTCTTTGCGTACGTTAATCATGCTACTTGATCATATTCGATCTTCTTATCTTCTCTGTATAGCACATGTCCTCAGGTCACAGTATGTCGACCGCCTACTCATCTCCAGGGGAGAGCTACTAATTGCTGTGAAGGGTCTCTATGTCGTCACAGATCTCTTTCCATTCCATCTACAGGCTAGGAAGGTGAGCCTGACTCTGATGACTTGCCTGACTATGTAGATTGAAGCGAGGTTCGTCTGTAGCTCAACCTCTGGACGATGGGTTTCATCATCTCCCCATTCCTGTCCCCATTTGCCTTTGGATTCATGGTGGCTCGCACAAGGTATATGGCATGGTTTCTCATGTAAACAACGGATACTGATAAATAAATTCAGCTGGCGATGGACGTACGGTGTTGGTTCTATCTACGGTGCTATTGTAGTCGTGATCATCGCCCTTTTCGGGGAGGAAACGTAAGTCTAGAGTCATGTAAGGTTAAGTCCTCTATCACCTCACACTCGTTTTCGCCAGGTTGTACGATCGAAAGCTTGCCAATCCCAAGCCAATCGCTCGCCCAGCCTCTTCTCTCAGGTATCGTGTTGAGACCCTCATAGGTATCACCGGCATCCGTATGTCGAAATATCGCTCAAGTTGGACGGACGTAGTCTTGGTGTGGTTCCGGCTGGTCTGGCGCCCCCATCTCCTCGGTGTTCTGCTTTTCGAGGTGGGTTTTTGTGGATGCCGACGGTCATAAAGTCATACTCAACACTCTGCAGGCAATGGTCTTTGGTTTCAGCATAGGTATCAACGTACGTCGTTTGTTAAGCCTTTGTAGGCCTACATATACTCATCTCTTGAGACAGGTTACGAATGCTGTCTTTGTGCAGCTCCCGCCGCCTCTTGGATACGGGTTCAGTCAGTTTGCCACAGCCGGTATATACGGTACTCCCATCGTAAGCTTTATCGCAGCCCATACTACATCATAAAACTGATTAAATGTGTTCCAGGCCGCCGTAATCATTGGTGAACTGATCGGAAGATACTTCAACGACTGGATCATGAAGCTGAGTATTCGCCGCAACAACGGTGTATTCGAGGTCGAGGCCCGTCTTTGGTGAGTCCAACCAATGTAATCTTCAGGGTACGTGCTGAGATAGTCTCTCAGGACCTGCTACGTCGCAATCCCACTGTACATCTGCGGATTCGTGGTCATCGGTGCTTCGTTCCAGAACCATCTCAGCGTCGGTGCACTGGTGATGGGATGGGGTATTGCTGAAGTCGCTGTCATGATCAACACCGTCGCTATCTGTGAGAATCTTATGCATGGAGTTCTATCCTCAAAGTCATGCACTAACACTGACCGATTCATAGACGCGTATTGCAATGATTGCTTCCCCAGGCTCCAGGTACGTGCTGTTAAACTTCAATCACTGCATTAAAGCTCACTTTCATTCTATAGGGAGAGATCTCCGCCCTGATTAACCTCGCTCGTACCCTTGGAGGATTCAGTGTCGCCTACTTCCAAGTTCCATGGGCGACGAAGAATGGCGCACTGCAGACGTTTGGGGTTGAGGCAGCCATCGTCACTGGTCTGTTTTTGTTGATCATCCCTGCTCTGCAATACCGAGGACGGGACCTGAGGGTAAGTTAGATTTAACGAAGACTTAGGGAATACACACGTGCTAATACTGATTATTGCAGCACAAGTACTCTTTGTGATGTACCGTCTGGCCATGATGCTGTGTTAAGTCGATATTTAGGTAGTAGCCATACGTTACGGACATTTATCCTCGCTGAGGTTCTGTTTCCCTTGAGTAGTATGTCACGGTTCGAATGGAATGATCATATTTATTTTACAAGCTGCTATAGCCCGTTACGATATCCAGAAAACTGAGACGTAAAAGCGACATTTCAAAAACCTGCATACATGATATGGCTGGACACTATAGAGCAGAGAGCTAACATTCGATAAAAGCCTGTCGAAAAAGCAGAACGAGAGCAAGAAGACAAACACGGTACAAGATACACATATCCATTGTCAAACTTGAACACTGAAAGCTAGCCAAGGAGGGATGTTTGTTCGTCGATAGTAGGGCCTATAGCTCTCTTTCTTTGAGGCAAGAGCCCACGAACCACGCCAACCACAGGCCCAGCAACACCACGAGCTCGCCTAGTGCCAACCCAAACAGCTCTTCCCACATACCCCGGACCAAGCAAGGCCCACACGACGACGAACGCCAACCAATCGCCGCCCCACGCGTAAGTAGTACGCTTCTCGTCAAACGGGTAGGGGATACCGAGGCGTTTGACCCACGAGCCCGGGCCAACCTGTACGATTTCGCTGTACGCGCCGTTGGCGATGCCGCTGATACCGCCTTCCCCGCCATCGCACCATACGACGGTCGAGCCGGTTTCTGCAGCACGAGCTTTAGCTTGTTCCCACATGGCAGAGCCGACACCGATGTGCCAGGTACGTGCGGGGGCGAGTATGAGGGCGGGGCGGGAGTCGAAGGAGGTGAATGAGGAGGAAGA